>CM021102.1:493765928-493913361 GCA_007115665.2 Sequoiadendron giganteum | reverse complement strand
CTAACAGGGTTTCCATGTAAACAATATTTTGTTATGGTGTTGTGATTGTTTTCTTCATGTTCATGCATTTTGGTTGAATGTTACAAGTGTTTTGAAAGGTTAATAAAGTTAATTTTTGCACAACACTGATTCACCTCCCCCTCTCAGTGTAGCTTGTTTCCAACAATTGGTATCAGAGCTAGTTCCTCGAAAGAAGTCTAACAACTTGGGGAGATCTTGGAAAGTGTTTTAATGGATTCAAGCAGTTTTCAACAACAACTTTTGGTGGCCCTAGATGATCTTGATTAGTTAAAGTATGAAGTTGAAAAATTATAAGAAAACCTCATGGATGCTGAGAAATTCATCTAGTCTTTGAAAGACACAATCAATAAGTCTAGAGAGAAGAGAAAAGAACTTTGTGATCAGATTAAGCAAAATGACAGTAAGAGCATTGAAGATGAACAACTCAGTCAAGCCCTGAAGGAAAAGACAAAAGTATGTGAAAAGCTTACCAGAGATAATGTTGTCCTAAAGCATGAGATGAAATATATCATGATGACCAAGGAGCTTGAAGATAGAAAGAAGAATGAAGAGAACCTAGCATAGTCCTTGAAAGAAAAATCTGAAGTATGCAACCGATTGGACAATGAAATGGAGTAATCTAAAAACAATGAGGAAGTGCTTGAAAAATAGATTGATGAACTCAGAGATGAACTTGCTACTACAAATGAGTACAAGGAGAAGTTCAAAGTTAGCTCAGCCAAGCTTGATGAAATGATTAAAGGACAAAGGATAGAAGGTGAAAAGAGAGGTCTTGGATATGAAGAAGAAGAAAGTTCCATATTAGGACAAAGGAGATTCAGGCAAGGAAATCAAATGAACAAATATGGAAGGTATCTGGTAAGGCAACCTAATGCTCATAGATTTAATGGATACTATATCAGTTGCAATAAATTTGGACACATGGCTACTCAATGTAGAAGCAGGATGAATTCAAGTGTTCCATCATTCTCAGGTCAGTGCTTTAATTTCCATAAGTTTTGTCATAAGTCAAATGAATGCAGAAATATGATGAAAAAATTTCATACAAATGTTAGATGCTATACATGCAACAGACTTGGCCACATTGCTAACCAATGTAGATCAAGAGAAAATTAGTGGAACAACTGGTTTGAATAGAAAAATGTTGTGTGCTAGATAACTACAACAAATTTGGTCACATTACTAAATTTTGTTGGAACAAAAGAGGTCTGGTAAATCAAAGAAGGAACATGCAGAAGGATATTAAAGGAAAAGGAAAAGTCACTATAGATGTGATCAGGAAGAAAATGTAGAAGAAATGTGTGAAGAAAAATCCCTTTGTTGAAGGAAATGAGCCAGCACCAGAATTTGCTTTTGGTAATTCTTCTAGGAATTAGCTTCAGGCCTTTGGCCTAGGGGGAGCTGTCGAGAAAATATCTTAACCCCCTAACTGGCATCCGACACCAGATGTGGATAAGTTCAGTAAGTGCACATATGCTCTACATGTGTTGTTGAACTCATTGGAGAAATTAGTACGTATATTGGAGGTCCGCAAAAGAATTATCTTTCATAGTGTATGAAAATAGGGTATTCAGATGAGTTAGGGTAAAAAGAATTTATTGTGACAAAAAGGGTTAGGTATGCAAGTGATAAAAATTCATTTCTATCTTTCATTTGTCACTTTGCATTTTGAAGAAAAGAAGTTGGAGAGCTCTAAAGAAAACTTTGGCGAATTGAGGTGAAATTCAAGTGTGAAGGCGATTCAACAAAAAAAATCTGATATGACGAAAAGGTATTTATCAGAAAACCCTGCGAATTTGTGAATTGGTGTAAATGGCTACTCCTTTGGTAGTCGAAGTCAAGGACAAAACTCACCCCAAATTCAAATGGCATCCCTTCAGGTCTGTTGAGACCGATGCATTAGGTGCTTTTTCATCTATTATGTACGACATCTTACACATTGAAGATGTTAGGGCATATATAAATGCTAACATTGAAGATCTAGGAAGCTCATAGCTGCTAAATTTGTATAATAATCACATTATAGGAGAAGATTTCTATGTGAAGTCTAAATTTAAAACCCTAGAAGAATTTTTTTTTACATAGATTGTTAAATTCTGCATGTTTAAGAGATCAAATGGGTTCATTACATATTGAGTTGATTTCATGATGAATTCATTTGGTTAAGTATACCCTTCAAGAAAACAAAAGAAGCTATAAGTGTTGTTACAGATTTGAGTTCCTCCGGTGGATTACCAGGTCTGAAATCAGTGAAGAATCAAACGATCAATGATGCAATCGGTTCCAAGTATGATAAAAGAGCAATGAAAAATGATGACATTGTTGATATAGATGTCAAATTTGCATCTATTGTTATTGGGTACACAATCTATCATTCCAACTGAGACAACTCTATGTTCGGTACAACCATTTATGCAGCCTATCAGATGGTAAAGGAAAATGAAAACTATGATCTATGTGAGTTGCTAGGAAGTCAACTAATGGAAAATCTTGGGAAGATCAAGACGGATAAGAAAAATTTCTTTAAGTATGGTAACTTGCTATTATGCTTATTCTTTGACTTCATGAATGAGGTTTTGGGATTCAGAAAGGTTCATTGGAAAAAAGATAAACCGGTAGCTTCTCAGATCAGAGATCTCTTTCATAGATTTGCAGACATTAAGACAAATAATGCCACTATCTAGGGATATTTTGAAAGTTTTTAAAGTATGATGTATGCCAGAGAAAGAATTCCTACTTCTATTGTGGAGAAGTATAAGGATACAATTTGTTTTATGGTAGATATTGATCAATGCATGATGGAAGTTGTTGATCCTAGAATAGTTTGGATCATGCTAAGGGGCTATGAAGTTGAAGAGAAAATTCTGGAAATGTATGCATAACATTTGCTAAATATGCCTCTAGATCAGACATAAGAGAGATTCGATACTTATGGAAAAAAGAATATACAAGTACACAATGAACTTAGAAAACCTATGTTAGTCAAAAGAGTTAGAAAAGAAGTAGAAATATTTGTAGAGAGTATGGGAATATCAGTAGAAAAAGTAAGAGAAGCCAAAAGGAAAAGAGAAGAAGTTGAAGTAGCAAAAGAGGCAGCAAAAACTGAATCAGCTAGTCCGGTAGCACCCTCTGCCAGAACTAGGTCAACAAGGAGCTCTGCACCCCTATCTGCTCCTATAGCCAAGACAATTCCTATGAAGACATCCGGTAAGGATGGAAAAAGAAAGAAGGATAAAATAAAAAGAGTTTATGTGGCATCAAGGTGCTAAGGCAACAACATTTTCCAAAGGCAAATCCTCCGGTGAAGAATTCAAAGCACATAAGAAAGAAAAAGCTGACAAACCAGGTATGTCGTTAGAAGAAGTTGAAAAATATCTAGTAAAAGATGGCAATCTTAAGCCACTTTGTAAATGGTATGAAACTTTTGATGAATCTGGTCAAAGAACTCTTAGGAGGCAACAATAATGTATTTGAATATTTTCAATAAATTTCTTATTGAAGTAATGCATAGGTTACCTAAAAGCTTAAATGAGATTTTGGAAATGAGGAGATTCAATGCTAGAACAAAAGAAGAACAAATGAGAGAAAGAATTATTGCAAAATTATGTCCGGTAATGTCTATGGAAGATATGCAAGCACTCCTGAATAAATCCAAAAAGGAATTCAAGAGCAAGACAAGGGTGAATAATCTCATGATTGGTTTGACTGATGAGGTTACAAAATAAATTGAGCAAATCTTGAGAAATATTTTGTTAAATGATAGAATTGACGTTGTCACTAAAGAAAATCATGATAAAGATGTCCCATCTTGCCTGAAAGGAGAATAAGAAAAAGAAAAACTTGATACAACTGAGGAAACTTAGATTCCTCTTGATATGGACAAACATAAATACCTATGGAGATTGAGACTCTTGAAATTGAATCCGTTGAGAAGGATGAGAGAATTGAAATTCTAGAAGTTAAGCAAGAACATGCAGCTAAAGAAATAATGGTTAAGGAAAAGAAAGCTGAGGTAAAGGAAGAAAGATACATTGTAGAGGAAGTGAAGAAATTTATAGTAGAACGACAGGATAATTCGATCCTAAACTGATTGAAGGTCCTATTGACCTATCCACTTTATCTCCAATTCAAAAAATGAAGGTAGCATCATTCGCCCAAGCGAAGGCTAGAGAAGAACTGCTGAAGTCCCACATTGAGGATTGTAAAATTTTAAACCTTGCATGTGGAGTTTTGGAGAAAATAATTCCTACACATGTCAAAGATCCATCTGGTTCCTCCTCCGGTGAATTGAAAAAGCTCACCAAATCTGTAAGTACTCATTTTGAGTCACTTGAGAAATCAGCTATGATTAAAGTGCAGAAAGAATTTGATGCCAAAGGGTTCAATGGGTTGAAAGAAATGATTGCTAAGGGTAAAAATCTATTAGCCACATGTGTGAAAAATGTTCAAAATTATTTGTCTAAAGGTGGAAATATTTATAAATCATGTTTGTCTTTGTCAAAATTTACTGAGGCCAATGAAAAGAAGGTTAAGGATCTAGAAAAATAGTTAACTACTATTTCTGAAGATTTTGATCCTTTAGCTGGTGGTGTTGCAAAACAAGAAGGTTAGGTAATATCTCTACTTGACAAGATAAGAAGCTTGAAGCATGAAAATGAAATATTTGTGGAGAAAGCATGTGAACTTAGAGGCTTAGTTGGTCCAAAGATGGAAATAATGTCAAGTGCACTAAAGGAAGGTAAAGATGCTATGGCAATTGGTGATCCAACAAACTTGGAGTCTGTAGAGACACAATCCTACCTAGTATGTGGTCACATAACAATCTTGGAGAGTCGCATAAGGGTTTGGGACACAAATCTGATCGAGTTGAAGAAATATTTTCCAGATATTTTCCAGTTTATGTAAGTTTAAGAAACATTTTTGTATATATGCAGTTTGTTCATAACAGTTTTGTTTGATCTTTTTTTGGTATACGAATCCTTGCCTTTGCCATTGATGTCAAAGGGGGAGAATAGTAGAGTGACAAATGTATAATCATCTCAGGGGGAGTGTTCTCTTTTTGGAATTTTGAAGATGGCAGTGCAATTCATGTTGGTACTAATCTGACACTTGGTCATTTTTCACTAAGTGTTACCATCAATGCCAAAGGGGGAGATTGTTG
This sequence comes from Sequoiadendron giganteum, assembly GCA_007115665.2. NCBI lineage: Eukaryota > Viridiplantae > Streptophyta > Pinopsida > Cupressales > Cupressaceae > Sequoiadendron > Sequoiadendron giganteum. The sequence goes on along the minus strand of CM021102.1, from coordinate 493,908,179 downwards.
GAAAGAGACACTGCTAATATCATTTGGTGTTGTCATTGATGACAACCCCAATTGATGATTGGATACACACTTCATCATTTGATCATACCGGCAGACATATTGAAGACAGTCAAGGAAGAACAGAGCATTCGACAATTTTGTGTTCATCGATCCTTATGAAGATTTCCTGTTATTATTTTGTATTGCATATCTCAGGGAATGTTTTTTGGTATATTATTTCTATTACTATTGAATCGTAGTGGGTCGTATTGATCTGTGTGCGAGTTAGAAGATTTGGTTTAATAATTTCCTTTTTATCAGTGCATGGAGGCCAATTTCGTGGATATAACATGTCGCAAATGTTTGAGAAGTAATTGTTCAAGTATGTTTGTGTTCGAACATATTTGTTTGGGTCCTAGCTAAGTTGTGGCTGACTGTTGTGGATTCACATTATACATTAATCATGATTGAGCTGACAGATGTAAATATTTTTGTGTTCTATTGATGCCAACATATTGTGATTAAATTATTGGTCGCAGATATATATAAGTGATTGACCATATCATTTTGAGATATGACGAAGGTGTGTCAATGCAAATTGTGAATATCAGAAGAGAAGAAGAGAGATTATGCACAGTTTCACTTGTGCATTAAGGATTTTGTGATGTGAGTTTGAGCATAACAAAGCAGAAGTGAAAAATCATTCTGAAGGACAAAAGATCGAGTATTGAGCCTAACCGAAACTGTAATCAAGCATATGTAGATGCTATTCTCTTAGTTCAAATTCTCATATGGTTTTAATATGATTTTCTTTGTAAAATAGTGAGTCTTCTTTGAGCAGTGAGCTCTGGGTAGTGCACTTGAATGCAATAGCATTCCCCCTATTGTAAACTTCATTTGAGTATACTTAGATCATATTGTGGATTGGCCATCCACCATGGTTTTTCCCCTAACAGGGTTTCCACATAAAAATTCTTGTGTTATGGTGTTATGATTGTTTTGTTCATGTTCATGCATTTTGGTTGAATGTTACAAGTGCTTTGAAGTTAAAGTTTAATAAAGTTAAATTTTTCACAAAACTGATTCACCCCCCCCCTCTTAGTGTAGCTTGTTTCCAACAAGCCCTGTAATGGAATGTGAGAGGGATAAATAGCCCCATAAATAGTTGACTCTAAATAATTATGTTATGGAACACAAGATAGATGTTTTGTTGTTACAAGAAATTAAAATTAAAAAAACAAGTTTTGAGCACATAGCCAAGTATATTTGGTTGAATTCTTCCTTTTCCTGTAGCGATGTAGATGGGGCTTCGGGTGGGATGTTCATGATGTGGAACACCGATAGGTTAACTGGGTCTAAAATTTTCCAAAGTAGGAGCAATGTGAGAATCTAGTTCTATCACTTTCGTGGTACTTGGTTCCTGATCAACATCTTGGTTCCTAATCAACATCTATGCCCCCAATTTAAGGGATGTAAGGAAAACCCTTTTGCAAGATCTCATTGACTGGATAAAGAATAATAGGGGGCTCACTGGTTAGTGGTTGGAGGCTTCAACACTTTTTTGTACCCTTCGAAGAAGAGTGGGGGTCTGACTGACTATTCTAATAACATGAATGATCTTGTTGATTTCTTAAGTAATACTGGTCTACTGGACATTGACTTATAAGGACAAGCTTTTACCTGGACTAACAGGCAGTTGGGGATGGCCTTATCCAAGTTTGACTTGATAGATACCTCTTCTCTCGCAATTGTACAACTTAAAGCTAATCCACTAGCTGTACCCCAGACTGTGTCAGATCATATTCTGCTGCTTTTGGTCATGATTGAACACTCTATTGTGGGTCCTTTTCCTTTCCAATTTGAGATCATGTGGAATACCCACCCAGATCTCAAGAATAATTTTTTTTCTTGGTGGAACATCCTCGTACATGGATCCCCCATGTTTAGAGTTTTCCATAAACTCAAGTATTTCAAGAACATGCTTAAGGGGTGAAATAATAGGGTTTTTGATGATGTCTTCCATCAAAAAAGAGTGATAGCCAATAATATTAGGATGAAACAAAGGAGAATGGAGGAGGGTGATGTCAGTGTACAAACTTGTCGGAAAGAAAGAGATTACGCTTGAAATGGGAAAAATCTTGGAAAAAGAGGAGACATTCTGGAAACAAAAATCTAGAGTTCAATGGCCAAAGGAGGGTGATCAAAATAATTCTTTCTTCCATGTTTCAGCCCTCCAGCATAGGAAAATGAATTAGATAAAAAAATTGAAAAATGAGGTGGGACATGAAATCACTACCCCTACCTAGATTGGTCTATTGGCCTTTGGCTACTTCCAAAGGGCTTTATCGAATCCAAATGTGGTTCCTAATTCTGTTATGGATGACTCACTATTGGACCCCTACCTATATATCTATCCCAAGAGGATGACGATAATATTCTATGTTGTCACTCTCAAAGAATTTAGGGTTGTCTTTTTAGTATGGGTGCCTACAAGGCTCCAAGACTTGATGGATACCCCCGACCTTCTTTTAGGTTTTCTAGGACATAGTTGGTGAGGACTTAACTCTAGTGGCTAAGGATTTATTCAATTATGGAAAACTAATCAAATAGCTAAATCACACCTTCCTAGCCCTTATTCCCAAAATTGAGGACCCACAAACCATGGCTGACTTTTTCCCTATTAGCCTTTGCAATACCATTTATAATATTTTCTCTAAAATCCTAGTGAATTTCTTGAATTTTTTTTTGGAAAAAATAATAGGTCTAAGCTAAAAGGGCTTTGTCCTGAGGTGCCATATCTTCGATGCTACCATTGTCACTGACAATTTTTTTCACTCTATCGACCGGTGCAACAATGCTAGTATGGCTTTCAAGATTGACATTTCAAAATCCTTTGACAAAGTCCTTTAGAGATTTCTCCCTAGAATATTGGCTAAGATGGGATTCAATCAGAGGGTGCTTAATCTCGTTGTGGAATGTGTTACAACTATGGAGGGGCATAAGACAGGGGGATCCTCTATCCCATTTTTTGTTCATAATGGTCACTAATGTGATGAGTAGGAATGTGGCTAGGATGCTATTGGAGGGTTCTATTAAAGGAGTTCAACTTGCCACTACTCTAGAACATGTTTTCATACAATAGTTCATTGATGATACCATATTGTTTGGGAAATATTCAGTTATGGAAGCAAGGAAATGGAAAATGTGCATTAAGAACTATGCAACTAGCTCAAACTAATGCATAAACTATAACAAGAGTATGATTTATTTCTTTAACAACAATCCTATTTTGCAGGATAGGGTGATAACTATTATGGGTTGTGTTGGTGCCTCCCTTTTTTTAATATATCACCTCTACTTGATTCTTCAAAAAAATAGTTTGTGTGTTTAGTTCTAGTTAAAAAATTTGTTTATAGTTGAGTGAATTTTAAAATTGACTATGATATGGCTAAATAATCATTAGAAGATGTAATAAAATAATCGAGGTTAGGAAATATCAAAAACCCACAAAGGAAAGATGAATTAAACTCATACTAAATGGAGTTAAATACAACTGAATCAATGAATAAACACAAATAAATATTACAAATCAAATTGAGATCAATTACTCAAAGAAAACAAAGCAAACCTAGCACTCCATTGGAGAATTATGCCAATTTAGGATGTGGATTTCTCAATTAAGGAAAAAAAGGGACTAGTGTAGGATTATGAATGCTAAATACCTAAACAACTGGCCCCTAATTAGGTGTCTCTCGATGGAACAACCTAGTGGCTTCTTGGCTTGGAACAATATTTGTAGAATGAAAAGGCTGCTACACTTTGGGCTAAGATGGAAGCTTGGAAATGGCAACATGATTAGCTTTTGGGAAGAACCCTAGCTGCTTGAATGTCCCCTATCCCTATTTGACTTCAAGAATTTGATGGAGCCTACACGATAATTCTTTGGTAGAAAATTTTGTGACTACATTTATTGTCCTCATGGTTCTAGGAAGTGGAAAGTTTTGGAATTATGCTACCCCCTTTCTCCAATTTTGATACTGTTGGCTAGAACCTTACAAGACATCCTATCCCTAGCTAGAATTCCCATATCAAACATGGAGGATGAGTTTTTATGGGTTTAGGAACACAAGGGAAACCTCTCTATTAGGTCAGTTTACAGTTTGTTGTTTGATAAGGGTGACCAAAGAAGATTATGAAAAGAGGTTTGGAACTCACATTTGACACCAAAAATAAATTTCTTTTGGTGGACGACATGCCACAATAGGACTCTAACTCAGGAAAACTTAAGGAACATGGGATTTAATATCTCGAACAGATGCATGTTATAAAAGAATAATGAGGATTCAGTAGACCACCTCTTACTGCACTGTCTGTTTGCTGCTGAAGTATGGGATTTTATTTTTGACAAATTAAGGATCCAATGGACCATGAATGGGGACATAATTTTTTTTATAGAAGGTTGGTTAGGCCCCTTTCAACATCCTCTCCCTATTGAGATTTTGGGGAAAACTCCTCTGATCATTTTCTGGTGTTTATGGAAAGAGAGGAACAACCAGATCTTCAAAGATATAGAGAAAAGTCCTAAGGAGGTCTCTGGCATTGGTTTTAGACTTATTTCAAAGAGTGTCTCCATTTACTCTTGGAAACCCCCAGAAAAATCCTCTATTGTGTGGGAGATCAAGATGGAAAACTCATGGAACAAAAATTTGGAGATCAACTCCTTTGATAACTCTAAATATTTGGCTAGACGTAATATGGTTTAGAAACCCTTAGATACTGGCTGGCAAAAACTTAATTTTGATAGAGAGACAAAAAGGAACCCATGGATGGCTAGTATTGGAGGCATTATCAAGGACTATAAGGGAAAATTTGTAGTTGGGTATGTTGGAAGTATTGGTATACAAACTTCTATGACATAAGAGGCAACTTTCTTCATGTTTTCAAGAACATGTGTTTGATAATGTTTATCTTTAATTTGTTGGCTAATTACTGTTCGCTCACATTTGTTATAGCTCTAAGATTTGATGTGTTGTACTTAAGGAAATTCAATTATGAACCCATGACCAAAATTTCTAGGATTATGTGCAAGACCAAAGTTATCTCTAGAACTTTGGTTAATAATTATCTGATCAAAATAATCATAGCTTTTAGCTTAAGTTTGTTGTACTTAAGAAAGGCCCATTATGGCTCTATAGTGATAATTTTATTGGAAATGACCATTAGCTCATCTGATCTACCAGAAGCCTTAATTAGGAATGATCATCCTTGGTTTGGGAAAGGTGATATAGGGGTGAGTCAGATCATCGATTACGATTTCAAAAAAATTCTAACTTTGTTGGTATGAGAAAGCTTCTGGATTCAATGTAAAGAGATGGGAGGTGATAGAGTTAGGACTGAGCCCGACTCCTTGATGAATTCCATAGAAAATCTATTGTTTGGAATATCTAGGTTGAGGGTGGGATTGCACCTATTGTGGAGTGTTTGGTGGGTCACAAGGAGAATTTGTTGGCTTCTGGAGTGACAAGAGATTTACAATGGGAGAAATTTCATTTGAAGTTCATGAGGATGTTATTCCCAAGGTGATATGTCTATCCTGCACTGATAAGAAACTTAAGAAGCACACCAAAGTCCAAGACTTGGAGAGCCTTAATGCTCTCTTCAAAGAGAATGAGAAGCCGGTCAAGAAGCATGTAGGTTTCGAAAGGGAGGCACTTCCCAAACCATGGGACCAAGTTTGTTTAGCTCTCATGAAGTATGTTACTCTTGAGGAAGATTTGAGGTCATTTATTTCTATCATCTGTAGTTACTCAATCACTTTAGGCACAAAATGCTCTTAAGTTTTCCTTTTTTTCTGCTAACCTCCCTGTAAAGCTCAATTAAGGAAACCCTTGATGTTGCTACCTAAAAAATGAATAAGCCACCTTCGTTGCCTTTACACCAGAGCCTTATTCTTTGTCTCTATGATTTCCATTTGGCCCTCTATCCTCCAAAACCCATTTTTTTTGTTCATGTTGAAGAACTAGAACTGCTCAATCACTCCCCTAAAAAACCCTCCCCTATTGCTTCTATCGAACCCAAGAGGAAACCCCCCCTGTGGAAAGGCAACCCAAAAATGCACCTAGACCAAAACCCGTTACAAAAAAAAAAGGGAGGGGCGAAGTTAGCCTAGTCAAAGGCAAAAACCAAGTTGTGTGAGTTAAAAAATCCCCTCACTAAGAAGCACAAAAAACTGATGAAAAAGACTAAAGGTAAAAAGGAGACTCTATGCTAGGTGGAGATGTCGACTATAGATAGTGAGGGAAAGAGAACCAAGGACAAGGATTCTAAAGGTGATATTGTTGTGGCAGCAATTGTGGATGGTAGAATGGAGAAAACCAATGTTAGAAGGTCTCATAGGTTGGCTAAGAAAGAGGTGTGGGAAGATTAGATATCTAGCAGCCTGGAGTAGACTAGCGACAAAGAGAGGTAGACTAGTGGTAAAGAGGAGTGCAATAAGGACACTATTTAGGACATGGTAGAATTTGTGGAAGGACCCAACCACTTATCAGATATGAAAAAAATGATCAATGTGGATTCCACCCAGTCTTTAGACCCCATGGCTATTGAGGAAGAGACTATTAAGAGGACTAATGACAAGGTGGAGGACTTCAATAGGTTACAAGTGTGGGTGAAAATACTAGAACAAAAGTTTACTCGACTGACACACTTCACCATAAAGATAATTCATAGGTCTGTTGTCACACACCCAAAGGTTCTAAAGGAAGAGGTGGAGAAGAAGAAAGAGGGAGATGGACCTAATTGGGTGGGTGATAATGTCTTAAATCTTCTCCTTGAGAAGTGGTATGGTATAACTAAGTAATGGGTGGGTCTATTTTTTGGGTTGTTGGGTCTTTCTCTGTTGTTGGTCTACTATGCTTGTATATTTTGTTTTTTGTTGTTTCTAGACTTTGATGTATTTGTGAACTTGATCTCTTTTTTGCCCCTTGTGCTCAATGTCTAAGGGTATTGTACCTTGTAAATGCAACTTACTTTATCAAAAACAACACTAGATATAATTTATTTCATTCATTCATCATTCTTTTGAGTTTCTATGAATATGCCTAATTTTTTATTACTTTTTATATTTTTAACATTCTAATTAATTGTTATTAGTTGACATTGCAATACTATAATTTTTTAGTAAAAATAGTTTTATATAATTTTTTGGATGGGTTCAAATATATCTTACTAAGAGGATTATCTAGTACATTTCTTTCAATTAAAAAAAACCCTTTTCATCCATACAACGAATTATAATATCATTTTCTATTATGTTATTTTTAATTAAAAAAATTAAATCAACTTTGCTATATTTATCTTTCTTTGAGATACTAATAACATCATAATTGAGTGCAATGAAATACTTACTTGGATTCATTTCATATTACCATTTCCATATTTTTCTCTTCCACATTTGCATCTTCTATATTCACATGATCTATGTTGGTCTCTTCAATTTTATCTTCTTCCATAATAACCAAATTAGATACTTTAACATTCTTCATTTGTCAAATTTTATCTCTTATATCTCTTTTTTTTTTTCCTCCTCTCCACATATTTCCACTTTTTTGATGTGTCATCAACTTCCTTTTTGTTTTTTGACATTTGTGTGATCCCATAGTTACCAAATCATTTTAATAAAATTAGCAAGTAATTTATATAATCTAAATGAATCACTCATTGAGCTCTTTGAAGTACAAGTAGATGTAGATCATTTTTTTAATATATTTGGGGATGATGAGCTCTAGATCCACGATGGTCAGATAGACTTGAGATAGCATATCTGCACATTTGATGATATTATCATCATGGTAGCAAGGATCATTTATAGGAAAATTATGCCTAATAGGCGGTATAGAGTTTTCTCGGTCAGATGGGGTCGTGTTTTAGAGCGGATCATGGAGGATGCATGAGTCTATGCTTGAGGCCATGCATACTAGAACACTTGTATCGAAACATGCATTAGGTTGTTTACTGCTCAACGAATAGCTTACATATAGAGGCCTGAGATGATGATGGGGTACATCTACCTTTTTATAAGTAGACCCGATGGCTTATTATGCACACACATTATGTTCTCATTAAATATCTTCCTAATTGGGTGCATAAGTAGTTCAAAGATGCATAAGATGTTCCAACTATAGACTATCACATGATTTTTCTTGTACAATGAGAGATATTGCAAAATGGGGGACGATTCCCTCATCTTGGACAATAGTGACTAAGTTCATTTAGTTGGCTCCTGTATAGTGGATTTGGGCAGATAGGGTAGAGGAGCCTGATGTGATTGTTGATTTTGATGCATGGGGATACCTTAGAGGCCACTTTAATTTATACACCTTGATGGAGGAGTGGTTGGAGGAAGGAGGCAGCAAGAGGTAGAGCCGGCTGACAGAAAAAAGGGTAGAGGAAGAGGTCCCTATTGTAGAGGACAAGGGTCAGTAGGAGGTAGTGGTGGCAACTGTAGACACTGAAAAATGTCTTGGTTTGTGAGTGTCATTTTTCCTTCATCTTGGTCTTCCCTCCCGCATGATCAAATAATTTTAATTGTTTAATTCTTTGATCATGTTCTTCTATTAATTAGATAATTTTAATTATTTAATGAATTCATCTCTTGACCTTTATTCTTCTATGTCTAATTAAATATATTTAATAGCTTCACTAACACCCTTTTCTTCAATGATTAAATAAATTAGCATTTATTTAATTATTTACCTTTAATCATTCATCTATAGTTAAATAATTATTATCAATTATTTATCTATTCATTAATCTTTTCAATTGTTCTATAGTTAAATAATTATCAAAATTATTTAATTACCTTTTGTCATTTCTCATCAAATCAATAATTGTATTATTTATTTCCTCCATTATTTCCCTCCACTATCTCATTTTTTGAATCTCGGTCATGTATTGCTTTTGGGCTCTTTTCAATCTTAATCATCCATGTCATAGCCATCCCTAGCCCAATACTCTATGGTGCATGTATTCTCAACCATTGATTTTTGGAATCCTTCTAGAAGCTCGATTTCATCCGTTCGTTCGAATGGTTCTCTATAGAAGAAGATCTTCTTGTCCATTTTTGATTAAACAACCACTTATCTCCAACTTTCATGCTTACTGTTTGTAGGTATTTGCACACTTACAATTATTTGAGGGAAACTTGCAAAGGTTGTTTGAGGAGGGACAAAGGAGGTTATTCAAATTTAAAAAATGGGGAGTTTTTCTATTTGATTGCCTTTATTTTATCTCTTTTGTTTGATTGTTCTTCTTTGTTTTAGATTAAATTTCTAGCTTAGATAGTGTTGTGGTTGTCGCTTAATCTATGCAACTATATTTTTCCTATCTTACAACAACAATAGTGCCAATAGGTGGATGAGGAGATAGGATTCCCTAGGGAGGAGGCCTCAATGGTGCCAAACTTTGGGATGTGTTGTAGTAGAGAGACTAGGGATGATGAAAGAGAGATGGTTATAGGGCGGAGCAAGATGGACTTAGTGTACAATTGATGTAGAGGAATATTGTGCGAGATCAATGTGCTCAGGAGAGGGATGTGGAGATTGCTCATTGACAGCAGAACTAGCCCAGTTTATTGCAAAGAGGGATGTTGAGAGGGCATAGAGGCAATAATTGGAGGTTATAAGACATGTATAGATGATCCCTATTGCCTAAAATATATAGGAGATCATTCTGAAGAGAGAGGCCACCTATTACAAGAGTGCAATAGGACCATCTAGTAGGTCAAATAGGAGATCATTGGGGTATACCTCATAGGTAGGACCTTCAGGCATAGAGGGACAATAACTTGGGGATTCAAGAGGATAGATAGCCCATATTAGATGGTTCCTCCTCAATGGGTGACTCCTCCCCATCCTAATCTAGGTTGAGAGGAGAGAGGGAGCTCTATGTAGCTCGTATCTTGTTATATATTTGACGTGTAGATTATTTTATGTTGAAAAATTCTTGATTTTTATATACATTCATGGCTCTTGATAACCTCTTTATAATTTTTTTTTTTATGTATATTATATCACACATTCGATGTATAGATTTTGTATCATGACGCATTTTTTGACAGTATATATGAGATACAAATCTTTTTGATGCAGCTATGATTATGGTGTTATGGATGATGATCTACATTATGTAATGGATAAATATTTATCTATATGATTTGATCTATGTATTAGAAGATTCTATGATGTTATGATATGATATGATTCTATTGAGGGTTTGTGGATGTAGGATGCGATCAATGTTTTTGTGTATGTCATAATACTTTGGATAGAAAAGTTAGTATGATGTGTAGGATAGAAAAAATAGATGATTAGATGGAGAAATATAATAGAATATGATGAATGAATGATGTTGATCAAATATCAAGAAACTATGATTATTGGATAGATTTGATTTTTTTATTGGATATGGGATGAGATAGGATAGATGATTTTTCTTTTGCTTTAGGTTATGCTAAATAATATAGAGCAATCATTATTTTAATATAGAAATTTGATATTATGCACCAAGGTATGAAGAAACAAGGTGGTGTATCTATTGCATGGAATTTGAATTTGCAAACAAATAGGAGTATCCTTGTTCATACTTGAAATACAAAAACCTTGTTTGATTATGTGAGATAATGAAGCCTTGAAGAAAGTTATGCCAATGCACAAAAGGTATAAAGAACCTGATATACAAAGGTCATTGTATTATATGAGACTATCCCTACACACAAGGAAAGTATTCACCAAGGTCATTTTACAAGAACATCCCACAAACATAGCAAACAAAAGAAATGACTATGCCCCATTGCGCACCCCTCTAGACACACCATGATATTGAAGATCAAGTTGGCTTCAAGTGAGAAATAGAATGAGACAAAATATAAATCAAAAGAAAATACCAACTAACAAAACATATCAAAGTCGTCATATCTCTTGCTAGAGAGATTATTTTAGTTGATATTTGAAATGATGCCTATTGTAGGAAAGATATATCCGTTAACACAATCATTGGATATTGATGTTGATTTAGAAGATGTTTTAGGAAATTGACGTGAAGGTTTTGATGTTATTTTGACAATGACCAATGTTGAAATTTTGGAGAGATTGTTGAAGTTTGTCATTGATGATGCAACTTGGCAACATGAACATGGTTGGTATGTTATACTGTGATATAATGTTGTCATTGATGCCAAAATTGTTGCAAATTATTTTGCTTAATCCTAATAGGTTTTTGATGTGTTGTGGAAATCATTTGGGAAATTTGATTTGATCCGAAAAGATTAGTTGCACAAAAATTTGACTAAGTGTCAAATCTGCCAGTTTCGTGTAACAATGCATCAATTTTTGGGTTCACACCACTTTGCAAATGAAGATATTGCTCTATGATTCTAACATTAATTTAGTGGATGTTAGATGCACCTAAATCCAAGATTTCATCTTATTTGGGGAAATAGGTTGATAGATATGAGTAACAAAATTCGGCCTGGAAATTTACAATTGCTTTTAGTATGTGTTTGTGTGGCACACTTCTCTGTAGTGTTGAATATAATTTTCTAGATTTTAGTTGATCATCAATTCCATATGGTATCAAGATTTGAGGTCCACATGTGTTGATATTTGGACACATAGATATATGGTATCAAGATTTGAGGTCCATTTGTATTGCTATCTTATGTGGGATCTATTATAGGTCCATGCCAACCTATCTTAAGGTGTTTTGAGATTTGAATTGTGGTGTGTGTTATGGATGATAAGTTTTAGAGCTGAAAAGTTGTATTTTGAGTATTACATCTAATTAGGCTGACCTAATTGATGTTATACTTGATGCCGATATATATTTGGATTGTTTTCAACATTTTGAAGCTATAGATATGACATGTATTGTGTGTAATGCAAATTTGAGGAGAGTAGTACAAATTTTAAGATTAAAATTGTGTGAATGAAGAGCGATACAGAGTGTTGAATCAAAATCAGATAAAGTTTGCTATTGTGCTTCAATGGAACTATAATTCATGCATGCATAAGAAGAAATTGTAATAGTTCAAAACAGGCTGTGAGCCACCATCTCTCTTCTATATTTTTCTCCATGGACAATGAGTCCACCTAAAATGAGCATTTCTATAATATAATATAATTGGTTATAATACATTAGCTAACCCCCATCGTGGTTTTCCCCATTTTGGGTTTTCCACATAAAAATTCTAGTGTTCATATGCTATGTGATGTTTTCATGCTTTCTTTCCTTATTGTAATTGAATATTCATTAGTGATTGGATGTTTAAAGTTTGAATGGTTTAAGAGAATACCAATTCACCCCCTTCTCAATATTTTGGGTGTTCAACAATTGGTATCAAAGATTGGTTCCTTGGAAGGAGCTTAACCACTTTGGGAAGGTCTTGGAGATTGAACACATGGCTGATAAAAAGTTTCCTATTCCTCTGGAAGAGATTCATGCTTTTGATTTTATAGAAGAAGATTGCATGCTTGAAAAAGATGGAAAAATCAAAGTTTCTCTTGAAGATATTAAAAATATTGAAAGTGAAAAAAAAGATTTGAAGGAAAATGTCAAAGAAGCAAATTACTATATCAAAAAATTGAGAGAGAATTTTTTTTGTTTTATAGAAATGAATAAGGAAGTCGGTGAACAATTGAAACAAGCAAATGAAAACATCACTAGACTGAAAGTACAAATTGAAAAAAATAAAATAATTGAATTTTGCTTGAATGAAATGGTGAAAAGAAAATATGATGAGTGCATAAGGGTTGAACAAGAAGTGGTAAACCTAAGATCAGATTTGGATAAAGCAAGAATTCATGAAGAAAAATTCAAGGTGAGTTCTATAAAGCATGATGAGATGATTGCAGGTCAAAATACATACAAAGATAAAAGGTGGTTTAGGATTTGTAAAGGGAAAAAGATCAAAAGAAAATCAAACACCTAATTAATGTAGAAAATAAGATCAATGAAATAGAGAAGATTGAAGACAAGAAAAAAAAAGGCAAGATTTGAAACCAAATACGTGAAGCTAGAAGACCTTTGGTCAGACAACCAAATGCTCAAAGGTACCCATTTTTCAATGGTTTTTGTTACTTGCAATAAATTTGGACATAGAGTAATGGAATCTAGAAGCATAATAAATCAAAATGTTCCATCCTTTATTGGTCAATGCTTTGAATGCAAAAGATTTGGACATAGAGAAAATGAATGCATATAACAATGGTAGAATGATTCAACCTTTCAATGGTTATTGTTATACATGCTATGGATTTGGACACAAAGCTAATCAATGAAAATCTAGAATGAATGTAAGGAATATTTCTCAGAAGAATGTCATATTTCAAAATTGCAATAGTCTTGGACATATTGCTAAATTTTGTAGAAGCAAGAATACAAGGAAGGATAATTTGGTAAAGAGGAATGAACCAATTAAAAAGGCTGATTCGATTGAAGTAAAGAAGCAAATGGAAAAGATCTAGAGAAAGAAGGAAGAGATAAACAACAAGGGAGAATCTGTACCATCATCTTGTGTAGATGTTTCCTCTAGAAACTAAGCCAAGAGCTATGGATTAGGGGGAGATTTAATGTACATATTTACCCCCCTCCAAAAGAGAGGTGTCGAGGTTGCAACATGAAGATATGTGATGTAGATCAACATGATTTATCTATTGGTGAAGATTGTGGAAGAAAATATGTCTATGTAGAAGTTTTTCAAGCTTTGGAAGTTGATTGTGCATACATATTAAGTGTTACCAACATTATGTGTTGGCATTCAATGTAGAATTAGGTCAAATTGAAAGGTTAAAAGAAAATTCACTAAGGACAATACATTTCACAAAATTATTTGAGGAGCAGAGCAATGAGAAGAGAATTTGAAGTGCATAAGGCGATCTGAGAGTCAAAGCATCCAAACCCTATTTTGGAAAACAAAGTAAAAAGGTATTTTGTGAATCTTGTGTGCCCTAGTTTTTAGAAATCTTTGTTTGAAATTAGTTTGGATATATATTGCAATGGATACACGAAAATTTATAGAGGTTATAGAGAAACCACAACCTAAATTCAAACAATACCCTGTAAAAGCCATAAAAGATGACCCTCTAGGCACATTCTCTCACATTCCATATGGGGTTTTATTAACTGAGGATATTGGGGCATACATTCATGGAAAAATGGAAGAAAATTCTCCTAGTAAGCTAAGTGATGCATGGAAAAATGAGTTAATTGGTGAAGCCTTCACCCTAAAGCTAGAATAGAAAAGCGTAGTTGAGAAGAAACTAGATGTATGGTAATGGTTCCCCAATTTATTCTATGATGTCAAGTGGTTTAGAATGGCCTTAAGAAGAGTTCATGATAAATTTTTTTGGACTGATATTCCTCACATGATTACAAAGGAAGTGATAAGAGAGGTCACTGGTCTATATTCCATTGGACCCATGCCCATTCTAAAATTTGTTAAAAAAAAAGCAGTGATGGAGAAAATTGGTGCTACATTTGATAAAAGAGCCTTTGCAGTAAATCGCATTAAAAATACAGCTGTTAGGTATGTTGCTATGGTTATTTTCTACAAAATCTACTTTACCAACAAAGATAACTCTGTTTCTGCCACCACAATCCATGTGGCACATGAAATGATAGAAAATGGTGCAGACTATGACCTGTGTGAGCTACTTAAGAAATAGTTAATGGAAATCTAAAGAATACCAAGGAAAATAAATATGTGTTTGAGTTTGACACCTTGGTTATGTGCTTACTACTCTTCTACTTTTTGAAGGAGGTACCCATAATTGGAAAAGTAAACTTGGTGAGTGGAAGACCTATTGCACATCAAATTGTAGATTATATGAAAAGTCTTGGAGATGTCAATGCACAAGATGACGAGCTTACTACTTCCTTTGCAATATTTCATAAAATAATGCATGAGAGAGAAAGGATTCCTAGGACAATGGTTGGAAGGTACAAAAATGATATCACATTCCTGGTTTCTATAGATAATTGTATTATGGAGGGAGTGGAACCAAGATCTATTTGGGTTCTTGAATTAGGTTATGAAGTAACAAAGGTAGATGTTATTGGCTATGTTGATATCCTATCGAAGAGTCCAAAGGATGAAACAAAACCTAGGTATGTGAATTTTGAATAAAAGTCCATGGAAGTTCACATGGAACAAAAGAACCATAGATTAGGAAAAATGTTGATGCTATGGTGGATGTATGTGCAAAAGAAATGGGAATTTATAAGGAAAAAGTGTAGTATGCTAGAAAAACTAGAGTGGACATGATTAATGGTGAAGCTTCAGGTAGCTCAAGGAGATCTGACATAACAACTACCACACCACCATATATTCAAAAGTCCTCCAAGGCTTTTCCCTTTGTTAGAGAGAAGAGAAAGTCTATTGCTAGTCCTCTGATAAGGGAGAAATCCCCTCTGGTTGCAAAAGCTACAAGGGTAGAGATGAAGAAGACCACCACTGTAGGACCACCTGCTGCCCCAACTAAGAGAATAATTAAACAAAAGGCTACAAGAGAAAAGGGTATTGGCATCAATGTTGCTGATGAAGAAGAACTGGAAGAAGATGTATCCCCTTTGGTCCATAAAAGAAGGAGTGATGATTCACAAGGTGAAGCTAGCATCAAGAGGAGAAGATTTGATAGAATAGATATTGAGAGCAAAGAGGAGACATAAAAAGAGAAAGAGGCATTCAAAATACACATAAGGAAAAAGAAGAAGGAAGCCAAGAAGGCTTCTCTAAAGAAGAAAAAGACTCAAAAGAAAAGAAGACTATGGGTAAAGGCAAATAAAAAAACAAAAGGAACCAATAAGGCCTCACTTCCCAATGAAACTTGAGGCATCGTATAATAGTATTGTGCAAAATGAAATGTTAGTAGAGACTAAAACTTTATATGAGGATGTAGATGAGGTGGATAAGGTCACCATCATTGAGGCTATAATCAAGTATATTGTTGTGTTTGAAGTTGACGTGAAAAATATCAAGAAGGATATTCCTAATGATTTATGGAACATTTTGTTGAAGAGAAGACAAGAGGCAATACAAGAACATGAAAAGATTAAGCAAGAGGCTTTGGATGGAGTAAATTATCCATTATCAGAAGATGACAGAGCCACATTGGCTACTGTGTTTAGCAAGGAGATGAGAACCAAACAAAGGGTTACTACCCTTATGGGTAAGGAAAAAGATTACCTTGAAATGATTTAGAAAGAGAGCAATGATAAAGCTGAGTAAATTGTACAAAAGTTAGGTTTGCTTCTAGTGGTTGAAGGAGTAAATGCTAACACCACTGCTCCAGAATAAAATGTACAAGAAGGGAAGACAAATGATTCTCAACATGAGCATGACAAAAATGAAGAAAATACATAGGAAAAAATTCCTCCATAAGTGGAGGACATGGAAAAATAAAATGATGGAGATGCAATTATCGAAGAAGACATTGCAAAGGAAAATGTCACCACTCCTCTTGTGCAAAATGATGAAGTTACTCCTCTGGAAAACACTAAAAATATTGTAGAGGAAGAGAACACTAACAAGGTGGAGCAGGAATAAGAAAAAAAGTATGAAGAAAAAGAAGAAGAGCACGAAGAAGAAGAAGACAAAAATAAGGATGCATCTAGAGATGCAAAAAAAGACAAACCAATAGACTCTGGTACTATTAAGGACAAGGGAAAGGCTATTGAAGTTACTAAGACTCTTGGTGAATCTTTTGGCTCCTCCAGAGATTCTCTAAAAAATCTATTGAGAGTACAACCTAATTTCCAACTAGTCATGTCTTCCCAATTGCTACAGTTGTCAATGCATCAAGGGAATGTTGACATGGAGAAGATATCTACCATCCACAAGCTGCAACTAGGAGACATGTTCCATGCATCCATGAGGAAGGATGTCATTGAGTCATATTAAAGGAGTGGAGAATTAATGGATTAAGAAGTTAAGGTATTTCAAGAGATCATACCTAGATCAAACATTGACACCACACTTGTAAATTTCAAACTGCTAATTGATTCGTTCAAAACTTATGCATTTGGTCTAAATGAGGAAGCTGGGAAAGAAGTGGAGAAAATATTAAGTGATAAGAAAATGTTGGAGATAATAGGTAAATGTGCAATTACACATAAAATTTCTCTGAATTGCTAGAGGATGTAGAAACATGTGTTGAAGAGGCTAAGGCACTATACCGGTATAGCATGAAGTGGCACGAAGCCACACAAAGCATAAGAAATGAGATGGAATCCATTGAGTCCCAAATCAATGCTACCTCTAGTGCATATGATTCATTTGTTGACCTCACCGAAGAGACAAAGAACACAATTGAAGACATGTAAAATAAGTTCTTCCAACTACAAAATCAGAAAGAACATATCATCTTACAGTTTGGAGAGGTAAGGGATTTGGTCAATCCCAAACTTGTACTTATTTTAAGAGCTCTTCTCCATTGTGAAAAAGCTAAGAAGATGAATCTAGTACTTGCTACTTCGGAAGAAGGAGAAACGATATTTTTTGAGCTTGAAATGCAAAACAGGTTGCTTGCAGAGGCCAAGATAGAATGAGAACTTGGTAGGAAAGCCTGAGAAGATCATCTGAAGAAGTTTCAGGTGTCAACCACCTCCTATTGAATTTTATTCTTTTATGCATTTTCAGTATCCATGTTCAAACTACTTGTACATATGCAGACCATATAGAAATTTTTTTCAGTACATTCTTGAGTTTTTGCTTCGGTATATGACTCAGGGGGAGTCAATACATTCTTTTTAGTTTATATACATATGCTTATATTTCTCAGGGGGAGTTCTTGTAAGAGTCAAAACAATTTTTTATAGGTGCCCTTTGCCCTTGATGTCAAAGGGGGAAAGTATTAGAGTGTATTTTTTGGAATTTTTGGCATATGTTGCCATCAATGAAAAAGGGGGAGATTCTTGGAAGTTTGGAGATTTTGTTGAAGTTTTTCATCAATGATGCTTCTTGGTAACATGAGCATGGTTGGTATGTTATAGTATGATACAATGTTCATTGATGTAAAAATTGTTGTGGATCATTTTGATTAATCCTAACAGGTTTTTGAGTTGTTGTGGAATTCATTTGGGCAAGTTTATTTGGTCCAAAAAGATCTTGTTTGGACAAATAGGTTGAGAGATATGAGTAACAAATTTTGGCTTGACAATTTATAGTTGCTTTTAGTATAGTGTGTTTGTGTGGGAGAATTCAAAGTTCTCCGTGGATGAGTTTTTAGCCTTGCGGTATTGAAGATAAGTTTCCACATGTCAATTGAGCATGAATTCCAGATGGTATCGAGATTTGAGGTTCACGTTTTGAGATGTGGATACATAGATGAAGGTTTTTTTATTTAGGTCTTATGCGAAGCCGACCTAATATGTTTGAAGGTATACAAAGAATAAATATGTATTTCTATCTTATGTGGGATCTATTATAGGTCCATGCCAACCTATCTTAAGGTGTTCTAAGATTTGAATTGTGGCGTGTGTTATGGATGATAATGTTTGGAGATGACAAGTTGTATTTTGAGTACTACATCTAATTAGGTTGACCTAATTGATGTTATACTTGATGCCAATATATATGTTGGATTATTTTTGGTATTTTGAAGATATAGATGTGACATATATTGTGTGTAATGAGAATTTGAGGAGAGCAGTGCAAAGTTGAAGATCAAAATTGTATGAATGAAGAGCAAGGCAGAGTGGTGAATCAAAATTAGATAAAGTTTTCTATTGTGCTTCAATGGAACTATAATTCATGCATGCATAAGATGCAATTGTAATAGTTCAAAATAGGTGGTGAGCCACCATCTCTCTTCTGTATTTTTTCTGTTGACAATGAGTCCACTTGTAGTGAGCATTTATGTTATATAGTTTAACTGGTTATAATATATTGTGAGCTTACCCTCATCGTGGTTTTTCCCATTTTGGGTTTTCCACATAAAAATCTTGGTGGTCATGTGTTATGTGATATTTTCATGCTTTCTTTCCTTAATGAAGTTGAATATACATTAGTGATTGGATGTTTAATGTTTTGAATGGTTTAATAGAATACCGATTCACCCCCTCTCAGTATGTTGGGTGTTCAATAGATCAAGACCTACAATATTTTATGAACATTTTATGTTTTGATGATTATTGTATTATGTTTCGTTTATTTTTCCAAAGATGAGAGTGACAATAGATTTATAATGGATGGAAAGGGAAAGTTGGGGTGATTTGGTTTTTTAGATTTTTGTAAAATTTTTGAGGTTGTTTTGGATTTTTTGGAATATCTAGATGTTCTTGGATTTTACGTTATTTGAATATTTTTGGATTTTTGATTATCTGGGTTTTTTTGGATTTTTGAATTATTTGGATGTTTTTAGGACTTTTCAACTATTTGGATATTTTTGGATATTTTATTATCTGGATGTTTTTGGATTTTTCTTTATTTGAATGTTTTGGATTTTCTAAAAGGTGTGTAGATCTCTATGTGAGCTAGAAGACATATATCAAGATTTATTCTGAAGTAGGATCTAGTACCTACCCCCAGTGTCTAGCATGTATGGAATTCTATGAGTGGATTAGTATAATAGATGTATATGTGAAGGTGGAGGAACAGTAAGAGTGAAATATTTTTCTTCAAAGGACTATCCCATGATAGGATAACATGTTAGGATTGAGCATGATTTTTTGGATAGTTCTAGATGTAGGTGATAGTATGACATGGAATATTATATGGTCAACGAAATTGACCATGTCAAGATGAATTACAAAGGGTGGATAAAAATGGAATATATTGTAGATTTATTATGGATAGAATGGATGGAATGTTGGATTTATTATGGATAAGATAAGTTACTCCAACTGAAATGGTGCACATAGATGCTCAATTTTTTGCATGATGCCTGTTTGCTAGGTTTTCATCATGGTACTTTCCCATAGTGCCATAATAATGGTTTTCACTAGAGGATGGTTTTTTAATCTTTACTATTTTTTTTTTTTTTTTGAATTTTTGATGTGATCATTGACTATGTGGCACTAGTTGGTGGTGTCAATGTAGATGTTGTCATGATGTTCCAACTATATATTGTTTGGAGGAGTTAATCTGCCAAGATACACGCACTTGTTTATAACCCCTAAATATTCTTGTAATATTTATCAATACCAGAGTTGGCCTTATCTAAATGTGCACATTATAATAGAGTGCCATTAGAGTCCTTATGACAAATAGTTTCTGCTAGGACATGGTTAATGTGGGATCTTGATATTATGGATCTTAAGTTGGATGGTGGAATTTGATGGATGATATGATATGGAGATGAATTATTCAATAGCTTAGATTGTAGATCTTTTATTTTGCAAACTTGGGAAGATGAGCAATGAAATGTGCATATGGAATTTTGAGTGAGTTTAGGACCAACTTTTCATACACTTTGTATGTTGATTTTGAAGACTTCTTTTGAATTGGTGGACACCTTTGATCCTTTGATGGATGGAAGTCCCTTTTTGATGTTTCTCCATAGTTTCATTGATTAATGGAGTTTTATATGGAATATTTGCTTTATTTTTCTTTGGGGTCCATTTTAATTTCATGTGTTTACTTAAATTTTTTATTTTTTAGCTTCAATGACTTGATATTTTTATTTGTAAGGATTGTCCTTTTGTTGGCCCCAGTTAGTGGGTGAAAATATTCAAGGATGACGATTTATGATATGGATAGTTGGAGTGTTGGAAGAAATTTCATTATAAGGACTCTTTATGACTTCCATGTTTATGTTTGCGTTAGATAAAGTTTCCCCCATGCCATGGGAGACAAACTACACTGGTTCTAAAATACCCTATTCAATGTAGGCTTAATCCTTTGCCTTGGTATTGCATCCATTGACAAATTTTGTTGGAATCTGAATATGATTTATCTTGGAAACAAGGTGCTAATCCTTCTCTGCACTGGTGAAAACCTTCAAAGGTGGTAGTATTCTCATTAGTAGGAGAGCTTGCTCTAATGAACATAAGTGATCCAAGTTTATAGTTTATAGGTGCTTATCAGTATGTGAGATAGCTTCCCAATCAAGATTTTCAACCCAAGTTTGAGGATCATTGAATTTTGATTGTTCTTCAAAAGATGATGATGTTTCTAAGTTGATATAAAAACCTTCTTCATGGTCATTTATTGGAATGTCATGAATGGGATGAAACATAATGATGGAATCTTTATCTTGACTTATTTTAGAGTTTTCTTCGTTGTTCTTGGGATTATGTTCTCAACATGGATTTGGGTTTGGTGATGTAATATGAATGAAATACTCTTGAGTGGTCTCAATGGATTTAGATGATGAGCTACACGCTTAATTCGATTATTTTGATGCGAGTCATTACTAGACAATGGTGGATGGTTTTTATCACATGTTAGGAAAACATCTTGATAAATGTCCAATTTCTCATGATGTGGCCAATGAATATTGTTGATGTAATCATCATATCCCTAGATGTGTCCTACTACATTTTCATTGGAATAATTGACTTTGTTATAATTCCCTATTTTACCAAAATCATTTCATTTTCTATGGTCTAGAGTTAGATCTTTGTAAATTCCTAGATCTTCGTTTCTAGAATTGCCAAGACGTTGATCTACGTTAAATTCTCCTTGGTCGATGTGGTCTTATATAAGATGTTTGAGTTTTACATAATTTTGTGTTTTGTGACCTTTTGTTGTATGGTATTGGAAAAATTCATTGTCATTATACCATGCTGGTTTGATTTGTGGTTCTTCGTAATTCCTTAGCTCAGGTAGATGGAGATGGTTTGATTGAATCAATTTCTTTAGGACCGTTTTGATGGGTTCCCCTAAGGGAGTGAATTTGTGTCATGGAGCATTGTTAGGTCTTGGTGGTCATCCTCTTGAAGGATTGGTGTTTTGGACATTTTTTTTGTTTTCTTGATTGGGTCAATATGTTTTTCACAACTTTCACATCTACAAAATGATCATTTGTTATGTTCTTATTAGAGATCAAAGGGTAATCCTTGTTTTCTTTGTATATTTTTACTAATCCTTTAGCAATGAGGGCTCTTTTGATTGTTAAACCCTTTTCTATGAGTTCTTGAAATGTATTGGCACATTGTATACATAGTGGAAGTCAATTTTTGTGTTGAGGTTTTGAACTATGATGTCGACAAGTTATTTTTGGTAGAGGCCATTTACATTTACTTGCTTTGTGTCTCCATTGTTGCAAAAATGATGCAAAATTTTCTCCTTGGTTTAGTTTAATGATGTATAAGTTGGTTAAAGTAACCCCGTGTTCTATATTATAGAAGAAATGAGCTACAATTTTGTCCACAATGTCTTGGAATGTTTTAATACCTAGGAGTAAGTGAGAGAACCACTCAATCACTTGTCCACATAAGCTTCATGGAAAGTGGCGCATTAGATATGTATCATTAAATTATGTTGGTGTAATTAATTATTTAATTACACTTACATAAGTTTACTTAGGAATTTAATTATATTCCTAGGTATCATTTACTAGGTTATAGGTTTACATGTTTTCTTAGGATATAAGATTCCTTCTAGAAGGATGTGTTGTCTTTTCTAAAAGTCTTATCTTATCTAGAATCATTTCCTAGGTAGTTAGTTAGTTGTCACATGCCATAATATTATGCCACATTTCAACATCATATTAACTACATCTCAACCTTGCTATATAAGCAAGGCTTCATATGTAATTTTCCATATTCAATTTGGAATTCTTACATCTTAATGAGAGCATAATATTTTTTCCATTTTTCTCTTGTGGAAGTTATTTTGTCTTGCAAGTGATTCTGGGGTGTTTGAGGAGTTCACCATAAACTCCTACAAATGAAGCCTCTAGGAAAGCTACATAGAATTCCCTTATATGCTCACGTGGGTCATTGTGTCCTTTGTATTTATCAAACGCTGGCATCTCAAAATTTGGAGGAAAAGGTGTCAATGTTTTGTTCTTGTCAAATGGATAAGGACATGTCTTCAAGAGTTTGTGAATTCTTTATGTGTCCGAATTGTATGCCATTGATTTTTTGAGTCAAATTTTGGATTTGTGAAGCCAAGTCATTAGGAGGGTTTTTTGGTGGAGAGTATCAATTATATAAGGGATTTTAGTTTTGTGGGATATTGTGAAGGTTACCATACATTTTTTATGATGGGATTTGTTGTGGGTTGATTTGATGTTGAGGACCATGTTGTTGTGTATGGGTAGGGTCATATGGATTGTATTGGTGTTGTGGTGGATTTTGATGTTGTGGGATTTTATGTTGTAGAGTTTGGTGTTGTGGAATTTGGTGTTAATGGTTGATGTATTGTTGTTGTTGGGGATTTGGTTGTTGATGATGGATGCATTGTTGTTGCTGGGGATTTTATTGTTGATGATGGATAACTTGTTGTTTTTGGGGATATTCTTGTGAAATGTGTTGTTAGGGAGTTTGAGGTATGTTTTTTTGAGGGTTTTGTTGTTGGTTGGGAATGCAATTTGAGATTTTGTGGTTGTTAATGGGGTTTGGTATGATAAATGTATGCATAATGTTTGTGATGTCGAGATGTAAGTGAGGTGGAGGAGTTGGTGTTGTGAATGGCTTGTTCATAAAATTAATCATGTTTGTATCTTGGGTGTTTGGTATGTTTGGGTTTGTGTTTGAGTATGGTGGGATGTTCATGTTTGGGAGATTTAGATTTGTTTGATTAACCACGAGTTGGTTGTGGTATAGAAAATTCACGTATTGTTTAGAAAAAGGAAACAAATTTGTGTCAAACGGAGGGATTGTAGGTTGACTTGACATGTTTTGTCTGCAAGGTAGTGGTATTTGTTCAACAATGGTATGGACCATAGGAACGTTCTCTGATAGAGACACTCTAGATTTTATTGCATTTATCATGGTTTGTTCCCTAAGTGTGACAACATCATACTTTGAGGGTAGTTTAGCACCACCTTGTGCAAGTTTCAATAAGTACAAGTTAGGGTTTGCAACTAGTAAGGCATCAAGTGCTCTAGCCAAAGAAAAATCTTGTTGCATCTATAGAATTTGTTCATTACTAAATTCTATAAATCCCTTATGTTCATTTGTGATATCCTCTATAGTGACAGTTTGATCTTGTTATTTTTGTTCGGGGTTTTATACTCTCTATGGTTAAACTCAACACCGGACATTCTGATTGTTTTTTTGGTAGTACTCGTGGGTGTGGGGCCACTAAAACTACTAGGGTTGTATTTCATGTTTTTTTTTGTGTGTTAGGATCTTGTTATAGGAATAAAGCTTGTGATGACCTTGTAAGACATGAATTTGAGAGATGCATTTTGGATGAATATTTTATTTCAAAATAGACTTGGAAAAAGACACTCTAAGTAGATTTGAACCTGAGTTTGATGTTGATTTTGATTGGATGGGTGGTGGATATGAAAGCCTCTAAAAGACAAAAGTTAACTAGATCTCATTTTGATTGGTGTTGAGAATAATCCTTGATTTTCCTAGATTGACGAGGCCACGCAAAGGAAAATGATAATGAGTTTTATTAACTTAGGAGTAGACAATGACTTCTAAGAAAGCGAACTCACAAGGATTTGATGCTAATTTAATAATTTACTTAGAAATGATTTTTTTCTAAGCAAAGGCTAAACTAAAAGCCATGATAGGAGATCTAAGAAGACTTATGTCTAATTTTGGTTGTTGTGGGATGAGTCATTTTACTGTTGTTGATAAGGTTGATATTTGGTTCAAACTAAGAGGATGCATTTTTAGAAGCCCAATACAAAAGGATGATGTGGGATGAGGATGAAAAATATTTGTTTGTTGTTTGGGATAACTGATGATGACTATAGGTTTGGTTGATACAAGTCTTTGATCCTAGTAACTGACGGTTGAATTTTTGGAATCTAAGGTTTTAGGAAACCTAGAAAAAATTAATTGACAGTCAAAAGCATCACTTACAAAACTGTCAATTTAATTAAACAAAAATGTGGCATTGCCCCTAACAAAAGTGACTAAATTTTACAAAAGTGTCAGAGCTTTTCAGAAGCACTATTGTGTGACAGTCAAAAGTGTCATTGTGCTAATTTTAGGGTTTTGGACTATCAAAGAAGGTCAAAATTGTCAATGTAACACTTTAGAAGTGTCACTATGACACAAAGGCAAGGTTCTGCAAGTTCAACCTAAATCTATCTTGGGTTTTGGACTTTTTAAACTATTTTGAGGATTAATTTTAAATTGTTTGATAGAGAAAGAGATAAAATACAATAGAATAACATATAGGATTGACTCCAAGGGTTTTGAGGATAAATTCATGAGCCCTCTTCAATAAGAGCATGTTATTTGGTGTCAACGGTATTGAACAATGAATACATGCCAAAATACACAACCTAGCTAATAGTAAAAAGGTGTGTCAACTTAGGATAAGACAATCTGCGAAAGAAAATACCTCCATAATGAGTGGGTGAATAGAGTATGCAAAGGTCATGTACCACCTCTACACCTCTCATCTCGAAAGGACAAGGTCCTAATCAAGGAATATCAATCACCTCAACAAGGGGAAATACATGATGAGTTACTTCATGCATGATATTGTATATTGCAATATCCTAGTTAATGACTGATGGCCTTAAAACATGGTTGAGATTGACCTTGAGGTGATGAAATCCCCAAGAAGGCCTCCTACTAAATTAAATGGAAATGATCTTGTTTCTGATTCCCAAGATCATTCTTAAGAGTCGTGAGGGAAGAACATACATAAATAATCACTCCTTGAGTATACAAATAGATTACAAGCTATGGTGTTTTTGATAACCAAGATTGCACCTATTGCAAGGAGAGATCATACATACCACTAGCCTACCAAACATGAAAAGCAAGTTATTTTTAATACCTATATTCAAATGTGAAAGTTGTATTGTTCAATTTTAAAACCCAAATAAAAATGTGAATTTTGTATTGTTCAATTTTAAAACCCAAATAGAAATGTGAAATTTGTTTGAAAGAAATATTTCAAGATGACTTATTAGTAGTTTGTTTGTTTCTTTTCTTCTCCCAATGTATGCCAAAAGCTGCACAAGTGTGTTAGTTCCAAGAAAACTTCACAAAGTGTTAGGGTTAGTTTGAAACAAAATTCAAGAAAATAGAATCAAGTATGCTACTATAACAACCAAAAGCATCGTAACTAGAAAAAAGCATCGATATACCTCAAACACGTCGTTGTTTCTATGAAAAAGTGTCAAGTTGTAATAGAAGCATTGAGTCACAATCAAAGTGTCATTGTAATCAATAGAAGCATCATTGTAACCTGTAGTGGCATCAAACATATAAGTGTCAGAATATAAACATCGATATATAGCAAAAGGACCACTGTACAAATTAGTAGTGTCGATGTGTGACAAAAGTGTCATTGCACAAAAAATAGAAGCGTCGATTTATTGCAGAAACATCACTATAATCTTTAAGTCATCAAAAACTTCAAGAAATGTTAGATCAAGGACGTGGGTCCCATTTGGCATGCCAAAATGTTGTAGGGGAATAATGGGAATTAATTAGAAGATGCAATAAAACAATTGGGTTTAGGAAATGTAAAAAACCCACAAAAGAAAGATCAATAAAACTCATACTTAATGAAGTTAAATGCAATTGAATCAATGAATAAACATAAATCAATATTACAAATCAAATTAAGATCAATTACTCAAATAAAAAAAAGAAAACCTAGTACTCCATTTGAGAATTATGCCAATTTAGGATGTGGATTGCTCAAACTGTGCATAACCCATGTTCCAAAAGCTTTGATGATGATCTTGACTCACAATTGTGCATAACCCATGTTACATAACCTTGTTTGTCTTGTACTTTGAAGACTATATGAAATTTTTTCAAGATAATCCTTCAAAGTTTCCTCATCTCAGTGCATAATTCAAAATATTTCATCCCGAACTTCTTTAGTCTTGCGATATTCTTGATGCTTTTTCAAGAACTTCTCCTTCATGTCTTCCAATGTTCAAATGGTTTGTGGTCCTAAGCTCATGAACTGTCATACTATTGCATCCTTTAATGTGGTTGGAAACAACTTGAACTTCTAAGAATCATTCTGGTAGTCATAGCTTTGACAAAAAACATCAAACTCAAATAGAAACATGTCATGATCTTCCATAGATCTAGTCCCCTAAAAATTGGCAAAGAAAAATGTGGTATGTTTTTCATGGGGGCTTCTTTTGTTGGATAAGAGATGGGGAATTCGAAAGTAATATGATTTTTATTGATAAAATTTCTTTTGTTATTGTTATTATTGTTGTCAAACATGGTTTCGAATGCCCAAGGGGTGTAAAAATATGAGAACAACTTAGGATCTTTGTTTATTAAAGGTTTACCACTTCGAAGTTTGTAAGATTCTTGAAATAATTTAGCAAGCTCCTTAGATAAATATTTGGGGTCTCAAGTAATTTTTATTGTGCGCTAGAAGGTGGCTCAAAATTAGACTCAATAGTAGTGGACTCAATTACACACTTTTCAAGATCAGGTTCAACTAATTCATTTTTTGATGATTTATTTACTTTTAGTGGCTTCAGTCCTTTTGTGGGGTTTGTAAGAATGGGAAAATTTGGTTAGCAAAGACTAAGTGACAACCACAACAACACAAATCTAAGCTAAGATCTCAATCCAAACAAGAGAATACAATCAAGAAATGAGGAATAAACTAAAAGCATTCAAACAAAAACACTCCCCATATTGAAGAAAGGGGGGATATTAGCAACATAATTAATTTATTTAATTGATCAAGATAGAATAAAGGTTAGAAAGTGAATTAATTAAATAATTAAAAAATATTTAATTAATAGAGGAATATGATCAAGGATAATCAAATAATTAAAATTATTTAATTATCGGAAGATGAAGACTAAGAAAAATGATGCTCGCAGACTTAGGACATTTTTCAGTGTCTCATTTTGCCCCTCTTTGACATAATGTGATTTAAGTGTTGTGTCAAAGAATAAAGAAGAAAATAAAGTTTAGTTCATGTCCTAGCATGCCTCAGTGAATGTGGGATAGACCTATGCCCCCTCGGGAAAATTCTACAAATTTTTCAAAAATTTCCAATTTTTTTGGAAAATTGTCCTGATAAGATACTTTGACGGCCAAAAATCCAATGGTGAGGACAAAATTAAGTGTTGAGGTCGAGAAGGGTGTCAAATTCAAGCTCAAGGTTAGCAAGAGGACCCTCCAATAGACAAGGCAGGCATAAACCCTAATTTTGAACCTATAAATAGAAATTGGAGTGAGAAAATGTGTCATTTGTGCATTCCCAAATTAAAAATTCCTAGAGCTCTGAGTGATTTAGTTGTAGAGATATCACCTATTCAAGAGGCTGCCTACTATGCATATCATGTTTGAAGGTAGCGCCATCTTGAGGGAGCGCTCACCTCGGTATGTACTACTAGTCTACCTTTTAATTTTTTTGGTTTTTGTGCATTAAGATAGGGAAAACAATTAGCAGGAAATTGCATCACATAATTTTATGATGCAATTGCATGCATGTTCGACGTAGGTGATAAGCGGTTCATCGTAATCACCTCGCTGTGATGCAATTGAATCAGGGTGAGGGGAGGGGTGATTGCGTTGTGACACACAAAATGGTGCGACACAACTAACTTTTTGAGTCGTAGATGTGACTGAGAATGATGCAATCGAAAGGCTATGATGTAAGAATTACATGATATGGCGCATTTGAAAGGAGAGCGACACAATTGTAGTTGCAAGCTAGTTAAAACTATATGTGATGCATTTCATAAACAATGAAGCAATTGCCTGGTTAAATTTTTTTTCTAGATTAGGGAATTTTGACATAGTCAACTTAGGTCTAATAGGTCAACTGAAGGTATGAGATTGACATAATAGTTTGCTTGATGATTTCAAGAGTGTCTACCTCCTATCTACACATGGGAGTCGAGACCAAATGTTTTATGACTCTGGGACCAGTTGGGTGAGGAGGAGAGACATGCATTACTAGACTTGGGGTTGTTTTGCATCACTTATATGCTCGTGATTAGGGAAAATAGGGGCATGTTGACAACATTGGCAGAGTGATGACACTCTGAGATGAGAAAATTCCACTTGCTGATGGGGGAGGCGACAGTCACCTTGGAGGATGTGTATAGGATATTATGCTTCCAATTCACAGCGAGTGGGTACAATATGACCCCGCTCAAGGATTGCAGGAATTGCATGAGTACTATGAGTGTGATGATGATATATAGCTTGGGATTCAGGGATACAAGATTAGATGGGAGACCCTAGTAGAGACATATGATAGATATGATTGCGTCTTATGCACATTGATAGCAGGAGTGATGATTCCCGACCGTAGGGGTCATGGTTTCCCTATAGGCTGGGGAGAAATTCTTGGATCGATGGTTTATTTTGGCACAGTGTACATGTGGGGGCCATGCTTATTGGCGATGCTCTATTTTTAGATCCACTATATTGCTTACAGGGGAGGGAAGAGTTTGAGCTATGGGGCCACTTTGTTGATAGTATGGGCTTGTGAGCACACATAATAGTGTTTTGACCTCCGATGTTACAAAAAGTAGTAGCCAGTGCTCCATATGCATATATTTGTCAGGGAGCCCTTACACAGACACATGTGGGGATGTTGGTTACTGGAGGCATGCTTTAGACACACTAGTCAGTTTTATTTAGAGGCCATACAAGACTTGTAATTTATGGATCAATGAGGATGATCACATGCCATGGTGTCGACAACCTAGATAACTAATCAGATGTATACTGCAAAGCCAACATATTATCGAGATGTATCTACCAGAGAGGGTTCAAAGGTAGTTTGAGGAGAGGCAGGGTGTTCTAGTGGGCACTGTAGAGTTTGCATGGTCCTCTCGAGAGGTGCATCCATGGGGGCCTTAAATTGTTGTTACCACATCAGAGTAGGAGATTGATGCCATGTAGGCATTAGATTGTGAGTGGAGAGGAGGGGATGCAGATGAAAGTACTACACCAGAGTATGATGCTTGGTAGTTGATTCACATACCTATTATATTGATAGATCTACAACAACCAGTCCTAGTAGAGTGTCGAGGCAGGGGGCCAACTAGGTGACAAGGGTCAGAAGGGGTGGAGGTAGAGGAGATGGAGGATGGGGGGATGGAGGAGGATGAGGAGATGATGGGGGAGATAGGTGAGGAGGATGGGGAGGAGATAATCATAGGTGGAGGGATGGGGGATGACAGCCGAAGAGGTAGTTACTGCCGATCAAAGAGGAGGCGAAGATGGAGGAGGACTAACCCGAGGTGAGGGTAGCGGCGAAGGTGGCAGTTCAGGAGGGGGAGAAACATGTTGAGATACATGCTTTAGAGGTGGCACAACCAGAGGTAGAGGCTATAGAGGTTGAGGCGGGGGGAGAGGGGGAACAAGAGGAGCAGGCCGAGGAGGAGGCTACAGGAGAGGAGGATATGGATGATGCAGAGATGGTCCTTCGTGAGAGGATTATCATGGGGATTGAGGAGGTGGGGCTAGATGAGGGCCAAGTAGATGAGAGTAGTGCAAATTAGAGGATAGTCACCTTGTAGGCATGTGTGCAGGCTTTAGAGGTAGAGCTAAATATTGTGACTACAAGAGGGATGACCTTAAGGCTAAGAGGGATGCATTCTAGGTTGAGAGAGACCTAGTCATGATTAGCTGACAACATATAGACTAGTAGATGATTGAGCTTATAGCTAAATGTAGTGGACCTATAATGGATGTTTCTAGAGAGTATGCTAGGGCCAGTAGGGCCATGCAGTACTATAGAGATCTCTACGAGAGAGTGGTACCACCAGAGAGGAGGGATCCCTCATTTTTAGAGATTAACAATGGTTGCTGGGTAGGACACACAATCGGTGCACTCACAATAGGTCAGAGGGTGAGACATCAGATTCCAAATGGGCGACCCCCTATGATAGGCCATCCACCATGGAGCACAGGCTCAAAGAGTCACCATGCAGGGAGGATAAGGAGGCGCCAGGGATAGGAGATTGAGGTAACTCAAGATGGATCATTTTTTATTTATGCGTTATGTTATATGGACACTTATATTTTTTATTATCAAGCCTGCAAGCTCCATCTTTATTGGATACGATACATCATGAAATTGTACCTATGGCACATTATTGAGTGATTATATGATATGATTTTTGGAAGCGGTTGATGACATGCATTGATATATGATTATGCTTTATGTTTATGATGATGTTATGCTTATGATGTTCATGTTGTGCTTATGATGTCTACTAATGCATTTTATATGATGTTGTGATGGTTTAACATGCTTTATGATTATGTGTTTATGATCATGTTATGAATGTTTTTATGCTTCTCATGAAATGTATGGATGATAAATTCAATATGGATGACCTAGTTTGAGAAATGCAATATGATATGATGATGTGATGAACTTATGATTATGGATGTTTATATTATCATGATATGTATGAATAATGGATGCAATAGAAATGTCCTAATGTTGTGAATGTAATATGCAAATGTAATTTAATGTTAATCTAATGGAATGCTTATATGCTAATGCAAAATATGATGATGGAGAATGTATAATATAAATGCACAATGTGATGCGTAATACAAGATGCCATGTTATTATTGATGCAATGTGATGTGAAATGCAATGTGTAAAATCTACCATGATGTAATGCAATGTGATGGGAAATGTAGAAGTGAACTTTGACTAACAATATCTCAAGCGTACGATCTCGTATTTCGATGAAATGAATATTGTTGGGTTCTTCTCATCGAGCTCTTCGCATTGATGTCATTTTTGTCGATTTATGAGACGGTCAATTTTTTCGCTTCCCATATGGTCAACCATTGTACAAGCAAACTTTGACTGACAATATCTCAAGCGTACGATCTCGGATTTTGATGAAAGGAACATCGTTGGGTTTGTCTCATCGAGCTCTTTGTGTTGACGTCATTTCTGTTGATTTCTGAGATGGTCAATTTTTTTGCTTCCCATCTGGTCAACCATTGTACAAGCGAACTTTGACTGACAATATCTCAAGCATACAATCTCGGATTTTTATGAAATGAACATCATTGGGTTCATCTCGTCGAACTCTTCACGTTGACTTTGTTTTCGTTGATTTTTGAGATAGTCAATTTTTTTGCTTCCCATCTAGTCAACCATTGTACAAGCAAACTTTGACTGACAATATCTCAAGCGTACGATCTCGGATTTTGATGAAATGAACATTGTTGGGTTCTTCTCGTCGAGATCTTCGCATTGACATCATTTTCATCGATTTTTGAGATGGTCAATTTTTTCACTTCCCATCTGGTCAACAATTGTAAAAACAAAAACTTTGACTGATAATATCTCAAGCGTACGATATCGGATTTTGATGAAATGAACATCATTGGGTTCATCTCATCGAGCTCTTCGCATTGCCGTCTTTTTCGTCGATTTATGAGATAGTCAATTTTTTCGCTTCCCATCTAGTCAACCATTGTGCAAGCGAACTTTGACTGACAATATCTCAAGCGTACGATCTTAGATTTTTATGCCCTTAATTTTCCATCCATCTCTTATAAAGAATCATAAGTGGTATCCACTTGGAGGATCTATTATTCAATATTCTATATTTAACCTTTGATATTTTTAGTCAATCTTGGTCATTGCAAGTAGAATTGATACAGAGAATTAACATCACTGTCAATATTCTTTATTATGTTAATGTTCGATTCTTACAAAGTGTGATTTGGTGCACGTATTTCTTTCTTCATCCATTCTAATATTTGTAAGTTATGTAGTGATGCTTTTTTGGAGTGTGCTTGCTTGCTTATCCATGTCTATAATAAGGTCATCTACTATTAATTTGATATGTTGGCCCAAAGGCTGTGATGTATCCCCTTGAAAATGTGGAAACCTATTTTGTAGTTTACTTATGATTCCTTCTAGTTGTTCTATATTCTCCACATGTTATTTAAGGATGTCCTCTCGAGTTGTTTGATGAAAGATGTCCCTAAGTTGAAATTTTTGCAGTCAAAGTTAATCAATGGATATGTTACGCTTGAGATATTATCAGTAAGCATGCAAGTTAATCAACTTAGAGTATCAATATCTTATCACCCAATCAGTCTCACCAAACCCTAATCACAACATTTCCTAGGATGTATCCTTCCCACGATGAACATAAGCATCAGGTATCTCGCAGTAGTTTAGCCTTGGCTAACAGTACTAAGAACATTAGCTTGTTTGTTTACTTTCTCTTCGATCTTTGTGACTTATCTTATTTTGTGCTCATTCCAAGGACCTCTCGATAATGCCTAAACAAAATAGGTTTAGAGAGAAAGGAATGGGGCAATGATCATTATCTTTTTGTCTGTTGTGCTTGTTGGATATTCTTATAAAATAACTTGGCAAATACTTGCTTTGTTAGGTCCATCCTTGCAAGGTTTTTGTATGTCAAGTGTGAACATAGATACTCTTATCTGATTGTCAAGTCAAATTCCATCATAATAGGTACAACACCATCCTGGTCCTTTATACCTTGATGCATTGTACCTATGCGTGTTATCAAACATAAAGTAATTGGCCCTTTGAAAATCCCAACTCCTGGTAAGCAAATCATCATCATCACCATAATGTAGGCTTGTTGGATCCTCCTTCCAACATACCAGCATAATCCTTCCACTGGGGCAACACTGGGGCATTTGAAAAATAAAAAAAAATTGAATTTTGATCACATCAGTTTATTCTTTGAATCAATGCAACAAGTACATTGCTTCAAAGAGGGGGAAAATGTAGACATGTAAAATATACGTGCACCTGATCTTGATCTTACTAACATCGGTTTGTCCTAAATATTTTCCTTTCCTAATCAATTTAATTAAATAATCTTTATTTGATTAAACTCATCATATTCCCTCTCTTAATTAAATAAATCAAATTTATCTGATTAAGTCATTCTCCTCTATTAATTAAACAAATCATTTTATTTAATTAACCCTCATATCCCTCTTTAATTAAATAATTCATCTTATTTGATTAAATCCCTAAAGTCTTCTTATTAAATTGAATAAATTAAACCTTATTTAGTTTAATCTAACATTGTCCCTTTTAGTTAAATAAATCAAATCATTTATTTAATTAAATCTTTCTTCACAATTCTTGATTTAAATTAACTCATAAATTCAAGTCAAAGTTGTCACATCCCCTAATCTCTCTTTAAATTAATTAATCTTTGATTAATTTAATCTTAATCTATGTCACATCCTCTAGAGAATGCAACTTGCACAATAAATCAATTACTTTGATTTATTAAATCTCCTATTTTCCCTCACATGGCATAAAAAGGGAATATTCTTCCAAATTCAAAAATCCCTCCAAAAGGGATGGGTACTTCCAACAAGGCATTTAAGGCCTCTTACATGTCCTTGGCCTTGAGCCAAGTGATATTAACTCCATTTCCTTCTCCCTCCAACATGTCACATTCAAATTTCAAATTTGAATCTCATGACATTTATCATGCACATTGACCAAAATGTGCACAACCTTCAACCATTCACATCTTGAAAAGTGGCACTTGGCCATTGGATGTTGAATGATCCCACATTGTTCAATCTCTCTCTCTTTTCCATTTTGGAAATCTATAAATGAGAGACTCTTCCTCTCATTCTAACATCCACAATTTGAGTAAACTTACTATACTCAACTTCATCCTCATCCACACGTAGAGAAAATTTACTCTCTTCACATTGAGAGCTAATTTTGTCCATTTCATAGGTAGGTTATACCAAATTTCCATCAAGAAGCTTCAATCATCATCAAATCATCATCAAGCTTATAAAGGAGTTGGGAAAGGGCTAATTTCGACACACCAATTGGCACCAACTCCCCCATGGGATCAAGAGTTTGCATGCTTAATTATGATTTCATTTATATTTACATGTTTTGTTCTTCATTTTCCTATTTTAATTATTATAAATGGATATCATGGGGAATCCCTCTTTTATCTTGCATATGAACTCACTAATGTGTTTGTTTGTTGTTTTTGTGTAGGAATAGGATTGGGGTTCACACCATGTTAAGGTTGTGAGCCTACAAGTGTATTGTAACTTGTTTATTATAGATTAATACATGGTTCGATGCTTTACAGTGTGGGATTTTTTATCCAAAAGGATTTTCCCTACGTATATTAGTGTTTCTTATCTTTTGTATTATAGCATTCTTCTTTAATGTTCTTAAAGTGTTAATTTACATGTTGTTATGCTGCTAAAAGTTACCTAGATTTTTAAACTAGATTATCTTTCCTCTAAGGGTTATTGTGATGGAAAATAAACTGTCAATTTCCACTTTAACGACATACTAGTATGTTCTAGTATCAAGTAGTTGGAATTTGTTTTAAAAATAAAAATAAGATACTGAAGGTGCATATTGGTTCTTGAAGGTATTTATGGGTTCATCTTTCCCTTTCAATATGCAATCCTCATGGTTGCATATCTCATAGCTAGGTTGGTGATATTTTTTCACGTCCAAGCTTTGGTCATCATATGTTGTCTCGTTAAGATTCATGACCTTGCTAATTTGAATGTCCTTCTTCAGTGGAATCTCTCCATGTTCACCGAGCCCAATTATCAATTAGATTTCTTGATTTGTGATGTGGTAGGTTTTGTCTACGTATAATTATGCATCATATAACCAACTTAGGATTATCCTTATCCATCCTTCCTCCTTTACGAATAGAAATTTTTCCCACACATCCAATTTTTTTTCCTATACTCAGATATATTATGGTAAATAATCTTCTTTTCCTAGTTGAAGTAATGTTTTCTAAAGATCCTCAAACTATGTGTGATCAATTTTTTTCAAGGGTGCATGGATATATTTGTGTATGTCTTCAATAGAAATTAAATTTGTGGGAAATTTTAAAAAGGGCCCATCTAGGTCCACCTCCATTGCCTTATATAAAAAATTTCTACATTTTGGTTTGGGCTTCTAGGATATATTGACTAGCATTGGTGCATCCATTTTTGAAATGATTTGGTGACTGCTCAGTAGTGAAATGCCAACTAGGGCTTTTGGTGCAGGGGCTCCTTGGGGTCTACATGCTTACATCTTTTGAGTTTGTAGTGAAGTCGCGTTTTTGGGTGTAGTGTTAAGTTGTCTTAACTAGGAAACTTGGGGGTTAAAATGGAGTTTGTTAGTTCCCATCGACCCTCCAATTAAAAATACAGTTGAGGGACATTGGGAGGAGGTTGGAAATGATTAAATAGACCTCTCTTGGT
This sequence comes from Sequoiadendron giganteum, assembly GCA_007115665.2. NCBI lineage: Eukaryota > Viridiplantae > Streptophyta > Pinopsida > Cupressales > Cupressaceae > Sequoiadendron > Sequoiadendron giganteum. The sequence goes on along the minus strand of CM021102.1, from coordinate 493,871,879 downwards.
CAAGGAAATGTTGATTGTTAAGTTTGAAAGAAGATTGAATGCAAATAACTTTGTTTTTCTCTAATTTCCTATGTAAACTTGTTGATCCCGTACTTGGTACGACCTGTAGAATTCTTATACATTTCCAAGGCTGATATGGATTGAAAGAGGACTAAGTTGGCTTCATTTTGGCAGTGGTATTGTGCAAAAACATAAATTACTAGAGGAGTTCTTATCGATATTCTGAAACTGGTCAAAAACCCTCAAAACTAGGGTTTTGATCACAAAAATGCATGCAACTCGCCATTCCTTCTTGGTGAGAACTTAATTATTGGTGGAATGGTAGAGTGCATCATGTATTTTATGGTAGAAATGGTCTTGGAGAATGACAGAGGGCTTGGAGTGACTTTGTGGAGATTCTAGGCTTGGCATCCTCATGTGACAAGCCTAATTGTGGTGCAAACATATGAGTTTGTGGATTTGTGAGTGAAATTTGTGGCGTAGAATGCCTAAAAGTGGTTGAAATGTGTATGTTGATTCTATGAGAACCATATTATTTTCTTAGGGGAGTTGGGGTGTGCCTAGATAACCTAGTTCTTTTTTGGGATAGTCAAATAGGATCCCTTGTAGCATTACAAAACTGATCCTTTGTGCTTGTGTAGATAAATGTCATAACCTGATGATTTGGGGGTTTGTAGTGGTTTGTTTGAGGAGTCTAATTCAGGGGCCACTTGTCTGGTTCTTGTATTTATAGGGGTTTTATATTGATTGTCCTAATTGACAGGGTTGTAAGGGAAATAGGCCTAGTGTTGTTTTGCTGAGTAGTTGGGTGTTCTCAAGCATAGAAATGTGATGTGTGGGCTTAACTTGGTAATTTCAAAGTGTCTCATGCCAATTTACATCCTATGATCATGTTTTATCTAATATATTCCATGTTAGTAGTTGGGTTGCTCTGTGGAGTCAAGTGAGATTTGGTGTCTTAGTGGGCATATTTGAGAGAAGTTGTGTCAAAATAATTTCTTGGTTGATCCACTCTACATTAATGTGGTATGAGAGATAAGTTTGATTGTGGTAATTTGCAAAAGGATTGTGGGTAAGTAGGGAGTGAAGAAAAATGCCTCCAAAAGGTGGATTTGTGGTTGCAAAGGAGTTGAAAGCCTTGAAAGAGAAGGTAGAAGCATTAGAAGCCAGAGAGAGGAGAAGAGTGGCTACTGATGAAGAAGGTACCTCAGAGGAATAGGTAGAAGGTGATGAGGAAGAGACTCCACCTGTTGAATAGATGGATCCTATGGAAAGGATATTTTTGGGTGCTTTGCAAACCATAAAAGTAGTCTTTTGAACCTAAGATGGACATACCAATGTATGGGGGTAAGATGAATGCTGAGGCACTACTACAGTGGGTAGATGTCTTAAAAAATTACTTTGAGTACAAGGAAACGGTAGATAACAAGAAGGTTAAGTTTTCCAAGACCAAGTTGTGTGGATCAACCTGAATTTGGTGGAATTACCACCAAGGAGAAAGAGTGAAGGTAGGTAAAAACATGATTACTTCATGGGAGAGAATGGTGAGCAGATTGAAAGCAAAATTTCTCCCTGTAGATCATGAAGTACAAGTGTTCAAGAAGTTACAAAACTTAAAGCAAAAGGACATGGATGTGGCAACCTACACTAAAGAGTTTCATAAGCTTTGTATGAGGTGTGACCATGTGGAGAATGAGAAAGAGAAAGTGGCTAGGTAGTTGAATGGACTAAGGTTTTTTATTCAAGATGGGATCAGCCTAATGACCCCTAAGATAGTGGAAGAATGTTTTCAAGTGGCATGTCACACTGAAGAGAAGTTGAAAAGAAAGCAAGAGTAGCAAGGAAGGGGTAGAGGCAAAATTTTCAAAGGAAGAGGAAGTTTTGGAGGTAGAAATCAGTCACAAAGATAACAAGGGGAGTTAAGTGGAAAAGAGGATCAAGGTCAAGATTCAAGAGGAGGATTCAGAGGTAGGAGATCTAATGGAAGGGGCAGATCTAATGGGAGAGGATCTAGCTCATTCTTTGGAAGATGCTACACTTGTAACCAATTTGGACACACATCCTTCAAGTGTCCTGAGAAACAAGCTTCAAAATCTTATGGTGGGGATAGGAGAAATCAGTTGGTGCAAGAAGAGGATTCTCAAAGTGTGACTTCACCTTCCAAACCTATTGATCCTAATATTGGAGAGAACTTGATGATGAGGACACTTTTGAAGGTACCAAGTACCAAGGAGCCACGACAAAGGAAGTCCTTGTTCAAGACCACATGCAAATGTCATAGAAAGGTATGCAAGGTAATTATAGACTCAGGCTCTACTGATAATCTAGTGTCCTTAGAGATCATAGAAAAATTGAAATTGAGAAAAATTCCTTATCATAATCCTTACAAGGTGTCATGGCTCAATAAGAATCAATAAGTGCTTGTCAATGAGCAAGTTTGGGTGGAATTTCAAATGAGGTATTATAAAAACAAAATCCTTTGTGATGTTACCCCCATGGACGCTTGTCACCTTCTCTTAGGACGTCCTTGGTAGTATGATAGGAAAGCCCAACATGATGGGCAAAAAAACACCTTTAGGATCAACAAAGATGGGGAATATTTCACCTTGAATCCTTTACCAAATGAAGGCATGGATAAACAACATGAGTCTAACATCATGATGGTAGGAGAGAAGGATTTTTTTCAAATCTTAAATGATGAGGGAGGTCTTGGGTTTTCCTTGATTGTTAAGCCAAAGTGCAGGTCTTTTTTAACTACAAACAAAGGAGGATCGGTCCCTAGTGAACTCCAAACCTTGTTGGATAGACATAAGGAGATTGTGGTGGATGGATTACCTAGTTCACTACCTCCAATCAGAGATATCAGTCACCATATTGATCTGATACCAAGTTTCACATTGCCTAATAAGGCTGCCTATAAAATGACCCCTGCTCAAAATGAAGAGATAACAAAACAACTGCAAGATTAGGATCAGAGAGGGGGGTGAATGGAAAACAACATTCAAGACCAATGAGGGTCTCTATGAGTGGATGGTGATTCCTTTTGTCTTGTCCAATGCCCCTAGTACCTTCAAGAGATTAATAAATGAGGTATTGAAACCGTTTATTGGCAATTTTTTTTTGGTTTATTTGGATGACATTCTTGTGTTTAGCAGGTCCAAGGAGGATAATTTGAAGCATCTTTATATGGTGATAAGGAGGTTGCATGAATATGGATTGCTGATCAACATGCAGGAGTGTGAGTTTATGAAAGAAGAATTGGTCTATCTTGGGTTTTTCATAGCAAAAGGAAGTTTAAAAATGGATCCATCAAAGGTTGAGGCCATTCTCAATTGGCCAACACCTAGGTCAGTGGGTGATGTATTTCATGGCCTTAAAAGCTTCTACAGAAAATTCATAAAGAATTTCAGTCACATTTGTGCACCAATCATAGACACAATCAAGGGAGATAAGAAGAGAAAGTTCCAATGGACCAATGAAGCAGATGAAAGGTTTGGATATTTGAAAAGAAAGGTATCACATCAGCCTATCCTTGCTCTTCCTGATTTTAATAAATTTTTACTATTGAATGTGATGCAAGTGGTAAAGCAATAGGTGTTGTCCTAAGTCAAGAGGGTAGACTGGTTGCATTCTTTAGTGAAAAAATAAATGAGGCTAAGAGGAAATATTCTTGATATGATCTTGAATTGTATGCTATGGTCCAAGCCTTAAAGAAATGGATGCACTACTTTTTACCAAATGAGTTTTTTGTATTCATTGACAACCATGCACTTAGTTTCTTGAATGGACATGAAACGTTGAACCAAAAGCACAAGAAGTGGGTTGAATACATACAAGCATACACCTTCTCCATAAAGCACAAGAAGGGACAATCAAACAAAGTTGCAGATGCCCTTAGTAGAAGGGTCATGTTGGTTCAAGAGGTTCAATTGCAAAGTGGGCATAAAAACTCTTAAAGGTATGTATAAGGAGGATGAAGATTTCAAGGCTGCTTTTGATGTTTGTTATCAATTGTTAGATTCTTTTCACAATGATTATGCTAATTATGTTTTGCAAGATGGCCTATTGTTTAAAGGGGCTTAGCTGTGCATACCCAAGTGCTTTATGAGGGAAAATTTGATAAGACAAAAGCATAGTGGAAGTCTTGGAGGGGACTTTGGACTTGACAAAACTTTGGAGCAGGTTAAGAGGTTTTACTTTTGGCCTAAAATGTAGGTTGATGTAAGAAATTTTGTGGAGAATTGAACTATATGCCAAAGAGAAAAGGGAAGTACTTCAAATGTTGGCCTATACCAACCTCTACCAATCCAAAATAGACCTTAGGAGAGCATAAGTATGGATTTTGTCTTAGGATTGCCTAAGACTCAAAGGGGAGTTGATAGTAATTTTGTAGTTGTGGATAGGTTTAGTAAAATGGCACACTTTATTCCTTATAGAAGTACTAATGATACCACTAATATTGTAGGACTATTCTTCAAATAAATTATGAGGATCCATGGGGTTCCTTTGAGCATTGTGTCAGATAGGGATTCCAAATTCATTGGTCACTTTTGGAGGAGCCTATGGAAGAAGTTAGGGAAACATTTACAATATAGTTCTTCCTACCATCCTCAAATGGATGGACAAACAAAGGTGGTCAATAGATCACTTGGTAATTTGTTAAGGTGCTTGACAAAAGAGCATGGTCTTCAATGGGATTTGGTGTTGCTCCAAGCATAATATGTGTATAATGATTCCCTAAATAGAAGCCTAGGAAAAAGTCCCTTTGAGGTGGTGTATGGAATGAATCCAAGGGGAATCTTTGAGCTGAAAGATTTGAAGGATATGGAGAAGAGACAAGAAGAAGGAGAGGAGTTTTCCATTGCAATGAAATCCATTCATAATCAAGTGAAGGAGAATCTCAAGAAGAGTGTAGATAAATATAAAGAGAAGGCAGATTTGAAAAGAAGGAATGTTCAATATAAGGTGGGAGATCTGGTTTTTGCACACTTGAAGAAGGAGAGGTTGCCTAAAGGAAAATACACAAAGTTACAAATGAAGAAAATAGGCCCTTGCAAGATCATTCACAAGTTTGGGAAAAATGCCTATGAGATTGCACTCCCTCCTGAAGTGGCTATCTCCCCCATTTTTTAATGTTGCTGACTTGTACCCCTTTAAGGGATCTTTGGATTCAGGTGTAGGTGTTGAAGATGATGAAGATTGGGTGTAGGACCTTCCACAATTTGAACCTTTGAAACTTGAGGCTATCCTAGACACTAAGGAGGTAAAAAGGACAAGAAAGAAGGTATATAATGAATTTTTGGTTAAGTGGAAGGGTCTTCCACCTAAAGATGAAACTTGGATGGGTGAATAAGATATCAAACAACTTGGCATTACTCTGTAGCAACTAATCTCAGGTGGTACTTGAGATCTCTTCCACCCTGGGTGTATGGTGCAAGGGCACCTTGGGGTCTACATGCCTCCATGAGGCTTTGGTGAATCTTATTTTGTCTTTAAAGTTGTGTGTGGTGTAATAAGGTACAAAGGGCCATTCTTAATGGTTTGGAATGAGTTTTCATTATTTTTAGTGGGTTTTCAATGGTTGAACTAGGTCTCCTCCTCACCATGTAAACTTGGTGCATCTAGGCCAAGTAAAGAATCAAGGTGCCATGATTCAATCAGGTAATAGAGGGGATTAACCTTGATGATTTTAATATGTTTTGAGGTATCTTTACATCTTTTGAGTTTGTAGTGAAGTCGGGTTCTTGGGTGTAGAGTTAAGTTGTCTTAACTAGGCAACTTGGGGGTTAAAATAGAGTTTGTTAGTTCCCAACGGACATCTAATTCAAAATATAGTTGAGGGATGTTGGAAGGAGGTTGGAAATGATTAAATAGGCCTCTCTTGGTTGAAGCAAGGTTGATTTTTAAGTTGGAAAGAATATTGAATGCAAAGAACTCCGTTTTTCTCTAATTTCCTATGTAAACTTGTTGATCCCATACTTGGTATGACCTGTAGCATTCTTGTATGTTGCCAAGGATGATATGGATTGAAATATGACTGATTTGGATTCATTTTGGTAGTGTTCTAGTGCAAAACCATAAAGGATTGGAGGAGTTCTTACCAATTTTCTAAAACTGGTCAAAAACCCTCAAAACTAGGGTTTTGATCACAAAAATGCATGCAACTCGCCATTCCTTCTTGGTCAAAGATTAATTCTTGGTGGAATGGCACAATGAATCATGTATTTTATGGTTGAAATGGTCTTTGAGAATTATAGAGGTTTTGGAGTGACTTTGTGGAGATTCTAGGCTTGGCATCCTCATGTGACAAGCCTAATTGTGGTGCAAAAGTATGATTTTGTGGATTTGTGAGTGAAAGTTGTGGGTTAGAATGACTAAAAGGGGTTGAAATGTGTGTGTTGATGTTGTGAGAACCATATTATTGGCTTAGGGGAGTTGGGGTGTGCCTAGATAACCTAGTTCTTGTTTGCGATAGTCAAATAGGCTCCCTTATAACGTTACAAAACTGATCCTTTGTGGTTGTGCAGATAAATGTCATACCCTGATGCTTTGGGGGTTTGTAGTGGTCTGTTTCAGGAGTATAAGCTATGGGCCAATTTTTTGGTTCTTGTCTTTATAGGGTTTTTATACCAACTGTCCTAATAGATAAGGTTCCAAGGGAAATAGGCCTAGTGTTGTTTCGTTGAGTAGTTGGGTGTTCTCAACCATAGAAATGAGATGTGTGGGCTTAACTTGGTAAGTTCAAAGTGTCTCATGTCAATTTACATCCTCTGATCATGTTTGATCTAACAGATTCCATGTAAGTAGTTGGGTTGCTATGTGGAGTCAAGTGAGGTTTGGTGTCTTAGTGGGCATATTTGAGAGAAGTTATGTCAAAATCACATCTTGGTTGATCCACTTTGCATCAGATTTACAAAATCAACTTTGAGCTATGTAGGAAGAAAGAATATAAGCAAGATTGGAAACATAAGTGAGGAATACTATGTGTGATTGTGTTAATTTATAGGAACCTAATGGTGGGAAGTATATTTATTTTTGTATTCATTTTTCACCTTCCCACTCTTTTCTAGCCGTTACATCTTCTATGGCTTCTTTTTGGTAGGTTAAGTTGTGTCTACCTATGTTAGATGTATTATACATTTATTTAGTACATATAATAAAAATTCATTATAAATTCCTTTTATTTCATTCATTTGACTAATGGTAGTGCTTTAATCATGAACCATTAACATAATATTAGAATAGTCCATTATGAAGTGTTCTTAGTCTAACTATTATGGATTCTAGGATGTCGTTGATATATTAGGGATCTAACCATCCAACTTTCAATTTTCCTTATTTTTCTAATTTACTATCATACAACAATACCATATCATTTTCATGGAATGTTTTGTGTTTCATATTTTTATCATGCCATGTTTTTTGTTTGTTTTTCTCCACATGCTAATGGTATGTCAAAAATAGTTTTTCATCTTGTTTTTCTAATTCTTCAATCATGTTCTTTATAGATTCTTCTTCTATGATATGCAAATTGAGTGGTAGGATTGCAATATCTAACCCATATACGAGTTGGAATGGAGTAAAATTTGTAGATATTTTCTAAGAAGTTCTATCTTCCCATAATATTGTTGGCATCTTTATATGTTAATTTGTCTTGTTATTGTTGCACATTTTAGTTAGATTAGTCCCTATCATCTTATTCAGGGCTTCACTTGCACCATTTTCCTGAGGGCAGTAAGGAGTGATTTTATTATGTGTTATCATAAAATTGATTAGCAAATCCACAATTACTTTATTCACAAAAAAAATTATTGGTCACTAGTGATGCTTATTGGGAAACCAAACCTAGTAATTCTATTTTCATATATGAACTCTATAGCAATTTTTGTGGGGAAATTTCTTGTGGGTTCTATGTCAACCCATTTAGTTAGATATTCCACACATATTATGATAAATCTCACTTTTGAATTCCTTTTTGTTAGATTGATTGGCCCTATGAAATCTATAGCTCATAATTTTTCAAATGGGAGTGGGCTAATAAGGCGAGTCTTCTAACTCTTTGGAATATGTCACATTGTTTGACATACTAATTTTAATCCTTCTACAAGGTTGGCCACCATAGTATTGCTAGATTTACCTTCTTTTCAATGGTTTCCCGTGAATTCCAACCACTTGAAATCCCTTCATTAGATTCTCTAAGTATTTCCTCCCTTTCATGCTCATATACTACTCTTTAGATAATTTCGTCTCTTTCTATATTGTATAATTATCCTTTATTTATCTTGTGGTGATATGTCCTATGGATATTCTCATGTTGATATAAGTGATGTGATGATATGTAACTATTGAGATGTCACAATCACCCTAAATAAGTTTGTGCAAGGAAGATCTTCTTCCTGGTCATTCAATTCTTCACTTGTCTCAATTTGAGAGAGGAATTCAAGCCCTTGGTTGTTTCTCCTAACAATGTGTTGAAGGATGCCAAAAATGCATTTCTTTATATTGAGAGAGATTTGTATACTTCTACATCATTCTAACATGGTGTGGAGTGTTTTTATATGGTCTTTGACTAGTCTATATATAGTCCAATCTTCCAAATATACTTCTAGGAAGTCATGTATGAAAAATTTGAATACATTTACCGTTATGTGACTTCAAATTTCCAATGCATTAGTTAACCCAAAGGGAATAACTATGTACATGAATGACCCCCATTCAGTAGAAAAAGTGGTTTTTGGTTGATCCTTTTTTTTTATTTTCACTTGGTGGTAATCAAAGAGCCCATCTATAAAGGATTATATCTCTCTCTATGCTCTTGATTTAAGTATTTCTTACATGAATGGTTTAGAAAATGGATCATGGATGCATTATTTATTAAGCTCTCTAAACTCTACACAAATCCTTATTTCTCCTATTTTCTTATTTTTCTCTATGATTGGACTAATCCATTCTACATCCTCCATTGGTTTAATTATTCCTGCATCCAATTCTTCTTTCACCCTCTTTTTCATATTAGGGTTTCATCTATATGTTATTTTCTTTTGTGACTTGTCCCCTTAGTTTAAAGTTGTATGATATATATACTACTTGATCTTTATAATACTTATCTTTAGGTTTGCTTACTTTTAGTTTATTTCTTATCCTTTCTCCTTTCTCCTTGATTAACTTGTATGCCAAATTTAGGTTTATCTTCATTATTTTCTTGATGTGTGATGTCCATATCTTTCTAGAATATTGCTTTTCTTTTTCCATCCACTCTATAAGCTTCCATACTCCTATCTTTGGTGGTGGTGGATTATATTCATAATTATTTATTTTTATATTTTATGTTGGTTTAAATATTATTTCCTTCATCTTTAATAATGCATTATGAAAATCTATGTGTGTATTATACAAAGAGAAGGCATGTATAAAATCATCCTGGAGCTCATCCTATTCTTTGGTTTCACTCTCCTTTCTCAATTGATGTACTAGTGTGTACAATTGGCATTAGAGTATAATAGAACGTGTGTATGTAATGCCTTGTATCAGATTATCTTCTACCTTTCCATGTTGTTATACATATTTGTATTTTTTATTTTGGTAGAATTTCACCATTATATTTTGGTATTATCTTATAATCTCCTTCCTCTAGTAAGTGTCTTTTTCATATTAGAATCTTGAAAGCATGCCATATAGGAATATCATTTTTATGATTATTTCACTAGGCGATGACATTACATACTAAGGTTTATGTACTACATCATGTTAGAGTCACTCAAGGACTCAAGCCTCCAAGATCACATGCAAAAAACCAACAACAACCTTCTATAAGAGGGAAAAATAAAAACAAATAATTTTAATAGTGGATGCAAGATATGGCCAATATGAAATACTCAAGATTGTAGTGATATATTGAAATTACACTGAATTGAATTGTCTAATATGTACAAATGATGTCTTGCTTATAAAGGAAAAATATGGGATATGATAAGAAAAGATATTGATATGTGTCTTAATCTTGTATAATGAGATAACTACCCCAACAAACATTAAGTGACTTAGGACACATGCATTAAATTCCAAAATATAAGATAAGATCTAGTGACAACTAATGCTAACTAGAAAGATTTCCTCCTAGGACCTAAGTGGACTTAACATGTAAATAGTACCTAGATAGGTAAAACACTACACCAATACCCCCTTAAGTACAAATTAGGGTCTATTATTATGAAATTATACAAAGATAGATCTCAACTATGAGACTATGTTAGGTACCCATTTACAAATGCATTGCAATCTCTCAAAAATGGAGAAAAGGAGAAAACCCAGTGGGAAAAAACTCCTCCCCAAAAAAGAGATGAAATAAAAAATACTCTCAATAATGCATGAAAGGGAAAAAACCCCATGCAAAGAAAAGTACCCCCCATAAGAAAAGAAGAGAGACCATGCAACCCCCTCAATGGTGAGTCTCTTGCAATGGTAGAAGCTCAACATTGAATGTTGAAGATGATCCAATCTCGTTGAACAAAATTCATCACCTTACAAAGAAAAGAAACCAAGATGATATGAAAGATGTCTTCCCATTCCTAAAAGGAAGATGCAAGAAGAAGAATGATATGTGATATCTCTGAACTACGCTCAAGTGTCTCCATGTCAACGTCAAAAGCTGAAAAACTCCAAACATACATTTTCACCCACACAATTAAAGATTTCAACCTAGAATATCCTAGAGACGAATCCAAAACACACTCCAAAGACAAAGATGCCTCCTTTGAAGACAAAGAATTCTCCACCAAATGTTGTCCAAAAGTATCCACACTCATGTCAAGATGCAAAGAGTGATCATGTAGAGAATGGACAAGAGGGTCAAAGTATTCCCTCACAATAACTGAAAAAGAGTCATCTTCATCAAAGAGAAGATGTATGCACTAAACGATGTCTCCAAAATTTGAAATGTGGGACTCAAAAAACAACCCACCAATGTATATCAAGTACACATCCCAAGTAGATGTAGTTGGAAGACTATGTAGATCTTGTTGCATTGAATCATAAGAGGCCAACACTATGCCAATATGAGCATCATCAAATGTAATAGAATATGAAGAAGATGAAATGCAAGGATCAAGAATTGGATTGGATTTGAGAACACCCGAGTTCAAAAAGCCAAATGTCTCCTCTAAATCATGGTTCACCTTAGAAGTGTGATGAACAACAAAAGGAACAATGTCATCATTAGAGGAAAAAATTGCAAATGTGTACAAATGAGATGAATGATCAACCATCTCAGTAGAAATAATCTATCTACTCTCTAAGTCTTGAATGATGACTGAATCAATTGTGAACTCCATAGTTCTCCCATCTCCACCACATGTTATCTGATATATGGAAAGAAAAAGTTTGTAAAATTAGGTACACACAAAACAAAATTAAAAATTCCCTCCCCAAAAGCAATAGATCCCTTCCCAAGTATACTCATATATGTATTGTTTCCCATCAAAATAGAAGACATAGGACAAGGCTCAAAAGAAGAGAATATAGACTATGAAGATGTCATATGATGAGATGCTCCTAAATCTAGAAGTCATCTCCTTGATCCATGACCTAAAAAAGCATAAAGAGTTGTTCCCTTATTTCCTAATCTATAAGACAAACTAGAATAACCTTTTCCCTTATTAGCCTATTTTGAAGAAGAAGAAGGTGACTTGAACATTCTAGAAGGAAAATCAATCTAATTCTTTTTGAGAAGATGTTTCAACTCATCAAGATCCTTCTTATAACAAGAATTTTCATCATGCCCAAGATTCTTGCAATATGAACAAGTATACTTCTCCTTCTTAGATGATTTATATATGGAATATGACTTATTCTTTGGTTGATCTGAATGTGGATTTTTCTTTGTTTTTTTTATATTCTTTCACTTGACTAGCCAACAATGCCTGAGATTAGAAAACTTGATGAGACCCATCAAGATAAGCTTTTATTGCTCATGTATTAACATCTCAAAAAATGATGGAAATGAAGGTGTAGTATATGTAGACCCCATAGTCAACCTATGAGTATGGAATCTAGAAACAAAAGTAGCATAATCAATACCAATTGTGTTCAAAGTATTATAGACCAACTGAATATCCTTCTTATCAATTCCACATATTTACATTGCTCTTTTAGATCAGTAACATTAGTGATGTAGTCTTGGATGTTATCAAAGTTCTTGGGATCAAGGCTCATCAGCTCATTATCAATTTGATAGCCTCTTACCTCATTTGTAGAACCATATGTTGTTTTCAATTTGTCCCAAGCCTCATGAGAATTCTCACATGATCCAAGAGATTTAGTATGTTAATTCATCCATTTAATCTTTTTATCTTCATTTATAGGTTTAGGTACCTTATTTTCAACATATAAAGTGACATAGGAGCATCCGGGTCCAAGGGAAATCTTGCATCACCCAAAAAAATTTCTTTTTATTTTTCTCATTTTTGGTGTGTTGTGGTGGTTCAAGGTGTCTCTCTACATCTTGTGAGCTGTCATTTGATCATAAGTGCAAATTTAAGTTTCTCACTGGAGTGTAGTTTTAGCGTGTCACAGACAGTTTTATGGAACAATTGTTTCCAGAAAACTATGAGGGCTAGGAAAAATTTGTCTTACAAGCATATTTTTTATTCTATCCTTGATTTGATGGTGAAGGTTTAAGGTTCTAATTCCTCGTGGTTTTGAAGAATTTAAAATTTTCATTTATGCTTGTGATTTGGCAAAAGATTAAAATTTGAAATCCTTGAAGGTTTGGGAAAAATCCTTCTGTAAGGGACCTGAGGAAGTCATAATACACCTTTGGGGAAAATTTTGAGCAAAATGAAGAATTGATTTTTTTCGCCTGTTGGCACCCGGATCCACTTGACACTCTTGTTGTAATTTTTCCATTTATTTATTTTCCAGATTATCATTGAAAAATTAAGGCATTATTTCCAATAATGTAATTGGATTATTTGATGCAAGTAATTTGGTTTTTCCATAGTCCAAGTCATTCAAATTATACCTATTTAAATTTCTTGTTAGAGGCTAATTGAAGGCTTTCCCACGTGACCAATTTCAGTTTTAAAAAAATGCAAATTAGTAAAATTTGAAGACAAGTTTTCTAGCAGCATAATGAAAAAATAATTGGTTGGATGTGCAGAGAATATTCATGTCAAAATTGGAGGTAGTGGGCATGGGAAATGGGGTAAGTCGCCCCATTTTTTAGAATTTTATGAAACAATAAAAATAACAAAAAAGTGGGGACATGGGGTATGAGAGGTGGATAGGAAAAGAAAACATAAGATGTTGCATGGGAATTTAGTAGAGCTGGGAAAATTTTATGAAAAGTTTAAGAAAAATAAAATAGATAGAAAAAAGAGAGGATTTTATATAGCGAAGCACCAAGTCATGAAATAAAATAGGCAGAAAAAAAGAGGATTTTTTAGTGAGGATTTTATATAAAATGAAATCAAGTATAACAAGTCATGAAGTGAGAACCTAAGTGTCAAAATCAATCTAGAGATATCACTAAAAATTACAAAAGGCAAAAAACAAGTATAAAATTTTATTGATAATTTTTTTGAGTATCTCTAGATTGATTTTTTGATGAATGTTTTTGGATTTTTTGATGAAGTTTTATGAGTATTTTTGGATTTTTAGTGAGATTTTCGATAACCTCAAGATATACAAGAACCTGATATGATCCATAATGAATTTCCTTCAGCGTGACGAAATAGACTACCTTGATGTAGAAGGGACAAGCTAACCTTAGGAATATGCCAAGTAGTGCTAAGGGGATGTGATACTTCACAACCTCAATCCACGGTAAAGATGCAGATGGGTGATGGAATAAATAGGTTGAGTGATGAGGTGATGGATGGTTGGTGAGGCAAAGAATGATAGGATAAAGAGCCAAAGAATAGATGGAGGTTCTTTATTTATGCAAGGTGCCTATTTGCTAGGTTTTCACCAAGGTACTTGCCCAAAGCACCACCGAAGTATTTTTCACTAGAGGATAATTTTTTTCTTCCGAACTATTTTCAATCCTTTTTCCTTTTTTTTTTTGGATTTTGATCATTTTTTGATTTTTTTGTATTTTCCAATTTATACCCTTTAAGACTAGGCATAAAACCTTTTAAGATGCAAGTTGTTGGTTGGTTCCTACAAGGGTTCACCTTTAGGGGTTGAAAATTGGTATGCTCGTAATCCGTAGCTTGTTGTGATGATAAAGGAACCCAACCAGTTAGGTTCAAACTTTCCTTTACTATCCTGATCTGGTAGATTCTTCTGATTTTGTTTTAGGACAAGATCCCCTACCTGGAAAGATCGACATTTGATCTTCTTGTTATATCTCTATTTTAGTCGGTTTTGATATACTTGCAAGTGATTAAGGGCATCAATGATTCTTGTTTAGGAATTCTAACTCATTCAACCGAGAGACTTTGTATTCTTCATCAGTGAGCAAGTTCTACAGTGACACTCATAGTGATGGGAGTTCAACCTTAATAGGCAAAATGGCTTTTGATCTGTAGACCAAGGAGAAAGGGATTGAACCTATTGACATGCAAATACTAGTTTGATAGGCCTAGAGAGTGAGATTTAACTACAAATTCCAGTCACGACCATCTTGATAGGCCCAGAGAGCAGGATTTAACTATAGATGCCAATCACGACCAACTTCATTGATCATTTTCTTCAATATTTTAAGGATGGTCTTGTTTGTAGCCTCATCTTAACCATTGCCTTGGGGATAATATCGGGTATATAATTGGTGTTGGATGTTGAATCTCTGGCATAACTCTTTTACATCCTGATTCTTGAAGGGTGTTCTATTGTCGGAGATAAGTGTGTGTGGAACACAATAATGGCAGATTAGGTAATTCAAGATAAACTTGGAAATTTGCTTCCCTATTATGTAGGTGATAGGAATGGCTTGAACCCACTTGGTAAGGAATTTAGTGGCTATTATGATAAACTTGTGGCCATTCGATGAGGTTGGAGTGATTTTACCTATGAGGTCAAGCCCCCACTATGAAAAAGGCCAGGGTGTAATCATCGATTGTAATTCTTGAGCTGAAGCATGAATCATATCTCCATGCTATTGACACTAGACACATTTTAACACATACTAATGAGCTTCTCTTTTCATAGTTGGCTAGTAGTACCCCATCCTCGACAGTTCTTAGCATCGATTGTAATTCTTGAGCTGATGAATGAATCATATCTCCATGCTATTGACACTAGACATATTTTAACACATACTAATGAGCTTCTCTTTTCATAGTTGGCCAGTAGTACCCCAGTAGTTTGATTTGATGTGACAACATGTAGTATCTGAAATTTTGTGAAGCAAAAAATACTGCTAAGCATGCTTTCTTAATGGTTGAATATTTCATTTCGTAGCCCACTAAGGTCCTATTTATGTAATAGATAGCTCTTTCCTTTTTTGTTTTCATCATGTTGTGCTAAAAGAGCTCCTAGTGTTGCTAGTGTTGTTGAGATATATAGGATCAATGTTTGTTTGGTATTGGTGGTATGAGCACTAGAGGTGTCAATAGATAGTCTTTGATCTTCTAGAAAGCTATGCCACACTTCTCATCCCACTTGTAAGTTATTCCTTTATGGAGTAGATGCAAAAAAGGGTGGATTTTGTCTAATAGTTGCACTATGAACCTTTTGATGGACTGCAATCTTCCTTGTAATCCTCTCATCTTCTTTAGTGTTTGTGGTGGTTCCATGTCTAAGATGGCTTTTACCTTTGCTAGATTAATTGCTATCCCTTAGTGAGATGATAAATCCAAGAAGTTTCCTTGATGTAACCCCAAAGACACACTTTTTTGGATTCATTTGTACCTTGTATTCTTCAAGCCTATCGAAGATGGGTCCTAAGACTCCTATGTGCTCACTTATTTTCTTTGATTTTTCCAAAATATCATCCTTTTGGGCATGCCTTGTTTAAGTCTCTAAAATCAATGCAAATTTTGATGCCCCCAGTGGATTTTGAGACTAGTACCAGGTTTGAAACCCACTGAGGATAATCTATTGGTCGAATGAATCCAACATCCAAAAACTTTTACAACTCTAGTTTTACCAAGATTGCTATCTGAGGGTGCATCTTCCTTAATTTTTTCTTCACTGGCTTGGCTTCAGGATAGACTGCTAAGTGATGCACAACCACTTATGAATTGAGCCTTGTCATATCTGTGTATGACCATGCAAAGTTAGCTCTTCACTCTTTCAGGAACACTGCTAGGTTCTTTTGTTCTTCATCCAATAAGGATTCAACATAGAAGGTGATCTTAAATGCTTCATTTATTCCCACATTGAATGGAGTGGCCTTCTTTTCTAGATCTATTGAATTTTTGGGATGCATTACACTAAGGGGGGATTAAATCCCTCATCCTTGAGTGCCTCAGAGAGGTTTTCACCATTAGATATGCCATTTCTTTTTACTATTTTTGGATCAAAGAGTGTCACAATGTTGTTTTCATTCAAAGATCTGCATGTTACTCGCATTTCATCAATTTTGTGACTAAAGGATTCAATCATCTCCCCAAGTATGCCCCTATGTCTAGCTCTATGTAAAAACCTTTTTTATGATCTGCCCATGATAGATTGTCACAGAGTCCCATGAACTCTAAGATTGCTTCATCATTTTCAAATAAATATAGAATTGATGGTCCTTGTTGGTCCATTTCAATGAGTTGTGGGTATACTAAGCGTATTTTAGTTGGGTGATTGCTTGAAGAAAATGATGTAATGGAAATCATGAAAAGGGAGTTATTCTCAAATAGGTCAACAACATTGAGTGGGAAGTCATCTAAGGTTGTATCATGTGATGGAGGTAACCAAGAGGAAGCCTCAACCCATTTAGAAAAAGTGCCTTTTGTTACCAAATTTTCACCTACAACTCAATTTGGTAGAGCTGAAGCGGTTGATTAATTTTAAAAGGTGAAAAGTATTCCAAACATTTTTTCTACGCTAAACCATTGCATATTTAAAGATGCTTAAAAAGGATAGAATTCAATTTTAATATTCAGTGCTTTGCAACATAAAGGAGACTACATTAAATAGTAAGATATTGGTTTCATTCATTTCTACAATGTTTCATTCATATTGTAATGGAATATATACAAGATTGCATAAAATTTTCTTTTCTATACATTGGAAAAAAGAGAATAATCAAATGTCCCACACAAGCTATGGGAGTAGCAAAACTAAAGCAACACAAAAATACACTATACATCTGAAGATAAAAATAATGGAAGGAGCATATAAGAAAAAAAATGTACATCATTTCCTATTGAATTTTGGTGTTGGTCTTCATTGTTGCCTGATCCTCCTCACTCTTGATCTTCAAATGAACTTGCATCATGATAAAAGAGTTGGTTAGAGATCTAAATATGAATCTCATTATGTGCCCTATCAATAGAAATATAGCATATGCTTATGATGCTTTAAGTCAGTTGAGAAACTATCAAATGTATGCAAGAGAGCTTGAAAATCAAACATCACAAGAGCATTGAGCTTCATTGTTTTTATCTAACATGTTTGTTCACTGTGTAGGTATAGGTGAAATCTTGTTGCTGATTCTTTTCTGTTGACATCATAACATGTGGTGAAAAAATGGGCTCCCACAAGGGTTGAGCCCAGAATGTTGCCCCTTAAGTCTCAAGAGGGGAATGAGATAGGAAACACACATTCATATTGCTCAAATCAAAGCATTTCTAGCTAAAGGAGTAATTCACAAAGTGGTTGTTTGCATACAAAGTTCTTATGTTGTAATGGTTTTGTTTCATTAAAAGGTGTTATCATAATAGTTTTACATCTTCTATTGCTTCTATATATCATGATTGTTGTTGTTATGTTATTAAAAAAACTCACTTAGGTGGGGCAAGAAAGAGAAAAGTAGACTTACTTTTCCACTGCACAAGGTGAGTGTGAGAATGGTGAACAATGCTTGATGATAGTTCTCACTAAGTAAAAGAGAATTAACAGTGCATGGTGATAAAGGAATGAGCAAACACCAATGGGAAAATTTAACAAATCCATAACACAAAAGACAAGTACTCACCTTCAACAATCTATGCAATATATTAAGATTATTATAAATCTATATGTAAAATTTGAAGGAGATAATTATTTTTTCTTAATGGACAGCATCATCATTGAAGCAAGATGAAAACATAATATTCATATCACTATTTCATCATCTTGACATCATTCATAAAAATGGTTTGCAAGTATGTACTTTATATCTGAAGAGTCAAGGTAATGATAGGAGGCAGTGTTCTATGCAACTGTTCAGAATCTAGAATGAGCTACAACCTACAGTGGTGAAGCCTTGTAAGATATGTAGGTGCATCTTTCTTTCCAAATGCAAGCATGCTATAATAAACATCCAGTGCAATAAATGAAAGAAATTGATAAAGCTCGTGAGGCCTGAAAGGAAAGAAAGGAACCTTCATTTATTTCTTCATAGGATGAAAATGCAAAATACAATGGAAGCCATGAGGATTTTTGAAGGAAAAAATGAAAGTAGAGAGGCACCCAAAAATTCAAGAGGTCGCAACCTTTCATAAATAAGTAATTTATTTTTGTTTCTTTCAGAAAAATGAACAATATTGCCTCTTTTTGTCACATTTAGAAAATGGAGAAGCCCTCGAGCTTGTTCAAGAATAAGAAAACCTAGAATTCCCTTATGGAGTCACCACCATGAGAGTTCAAAAAAACCCTCATAAATATAATACAATAAACTAAAATGCATAAAACAATCAAACTCATGGAGTATTTTATGCCCAGAGTGCATAGAGAAAGAAATATATTCATCATTTGCAACCATTGGGGCTCGAATCGAGCATTTTTATAGAAAATAAAGAAATAATGTAAGGCTCGAAGACTTACTGAAGCTTTCTACCGATTTCTCTAAAAGAAGATACATTCAAATGCTTGTAGTAATACGTTTCAGAAGTTCTTCGATGGCAGCCTCAAGGCAATGAAAGAAGACATCGACAAAGGAAAACAAGGAGAAATACATCAAAAAAATGATGGTGGACACAACTGAAAGGCCATGAAATGCTTCAAAAAATACAAGGAATGTGAAGATCTTGCATATTTTGTGAAAAGAAATGCTCACAGTGTCAATTTCCTATAGAGAAGAGCTTAAGAAACTCCATGCAATCAAGCTCAAACACTCAAAACCCTAGCTCGATGGCGGCGGTATGCAAAGTAGAGTTTTCCAAAATGAAAGTTATAAAATGATGAGAGAAAAGTTAGGAGTTTGAAATTTTGTTCTAGGGTTTTCAAATTTTCCCTAAGTCAACTTTGGATTTTTTCACATTGATTTAATTTTGTATACCTTCACTAATACCTTCATGGTATTATGTTTTCTTTGCACATGTATTACAAGCCTAGGCTACAATATGCCTTAGGATTTTTGTGATTTTTTAGAAAATCATATAACTATGAGCCTTAGTCCTTTTTTCTATTTTTTATAGAAAATCAAATATCAAGGGGATGTATTGTATACTTAGAAAAATCAAAATCATATACTTTGCCTTGTATTTTTGAAAAAATCAAATCAAAACCCAAGTTCTAGCCTTTCCATTTTGAAACTACAACATTGTAAAATAGTATTTAGGCAATGTTTCTATAAATTTCCTTAGTATTTGTTATTTTAAATGTAGTAAATTAGAGCAAGTATTGAGTTCTCCTAGAAATCTTCTATTCCTAGTTTGAGTCTTTTTGTGCAAAATGGAAAAAACAAGAAAACTGAGGTTCTATTTTTATTTTCAGTTAGTTTAGGCTAATTTTTTGAGTCATTTCTAGGTCGACCCTCTTGGGAGGGAATATTTCCATCTTTTTCATTCAGTTTGAAGGCAGTTGGGGCCCCATTTTTGGAGGATTTTTCTTCTTGCTCAAAAATGGCATTCAAGTTTCTATTTTGGAGAGCAATTCACTCAGTTTCCTTCTCTCTTGGAGACACTTTGGAGGCATATATTGGAGAAAAAAATGTTTTTTCTCAGTTCAGATTTTCTTCTTATTCTCTTGACTACTTGTAGAGAGCTTTGTAAGCTTGGATTTGTACTCAAATTTTCAGATTTTGATACTCCTTTCAGAGCAATTAAAATAGTAGAGCATTCTTATCTCATATTTTTGTCTCCATTTGCAGTAGTGATTTGATGTTGTGATTGTGATTTAAAATATTGAATCCTTTTTATGTCTTGTTATTGCAAGTGTGGGTGCAAAAATTTCATATAATTTAGGTTGTGTGTTGTGTTCAGTTTTTGGAACCTTCATGCAAATCAATTTTGAGTTGTATGTTTTAAATGAGATTGTGAGGGTTAGTGTTTTGAGAACTGATTGTGAGTGAATTTAGCCAATAAATTTAAAAAAATTGGTGCATCACCCTTCAGGTTTTAGGATTTTCATTTTCAAAGTCATCCTTCTCCCTTTTCCTCAAAAAATTCTTTAGTTTAGGTGATTTCCCAAGGGAACCAACCCTCTTTGGAGATTCATTCTCATCATAAGTTACTCACAACTTGAGAATGTTTCCATGTTTCAACAAGATATTTGAGTCAAAATTAGCTAGGGTGCAATCCTAATTGACAACACCTTTTCCAAAAAGGATGACCTTGCTAGTTGTACAACCTAGACCAAGATTCTTTAATCATTTCTCAAGAATAGTGGGTTCTAGTAAGCCATTGTCATTTTATCCCAATTTCTCATTCTTGTTATGGCTCCATCCCTTCATTAGTTGTAAGCCTTTATTGTCATTTTCCATGGGAAGAACAGGAACAAGTCATTCATCCTAATAGAGGAGTTTAGAGACATCCTCCTCATTGATATCTTCTTGGTTCAAATCCTCCCACTTGGTGAAGGTAGTAGCTTCCATCTTGATTCTTTCGGCCTCTTTGTTGCTAGATGTGGGTTTCCCATGAGACTTAGGAGAAAGAGGTAGCTCTCTTAAGAAAAAGTTATTCTTTAGTAGCTTGTAGTTCCCACAACCATCATCCTGGATTACTGTTCTGATTTCGAGAATTTATGCACAATGGGTGTTTTCATTGCAAAGGTAGATGCAAGGGATGATGGGTTAATAAATGAGGTAGATGGAGTAGGCCCTTCGTCATTATTGGGTATTTGGGGTATCTTATAGAACTTGGACTCAAGATTCTTACAGTAGTAAAAAGGCTCAAGATCTCTGGGGATGGTAATTTCTCTACCCTCAAAAGGAAACTTTATGCATTGATGATAGGTTGAGGCTAAAACTTTTAAGGCATGGATCCATAGTCGACCAAGTAAGATGTTATAGGGAAGATCAAGGTCTAACACTTGGTATGTAGTTTCTATAATGAGAGATCCTACTTGGATGGGAAGTGAAATGATGCCTTGTGACACCTTCTCTTGGTCATCATATGCCTTGTGACATCGATCAATCATCAAATCACTCAAAGTTCACTTATATAATGGTTGACCAGATGGGAAGCGGAAAAATTGATTGTCTTGAAAATCGACAGAAATGATATCAATGCGAAGAGCTCGACAAGATGAATCCAACGATGTTCATTTCATCAAAATTCGAGATCATATATTTGAGATATTGTCAGTCAAAGTTCGCTTGTACAATGGTTGACCAAATGGGAAGCAAAAAAATTGATTGTCTCAAAAATCAATGGAAATGATGTGAATGTGAAGAGCTCGACGAGACGAACCCAACGATGTTTGTTTCATCGAAATCTGAAATCGTACGCTTGAGATATTGTCAGTCAAAGTTCCCTTGTAGAATGGTTGACTAGATGACAAGCGAAAAAATTGACCATCTCATAAATCAACAGAAACAATGTCAACGGAAAGAGCTCGACGAGACGAACCCAACGATGTTTGTTTCATCAAAATTCAAGATTGTACGCTTCAGATATTGATAGTCAAAGTTCGCTTCTACAATAGTTGACCAGATGGGAAGTGAAAAAATTGTCTATCTCAGAAATCAATGGAAATGATGTCAATGCAAAGAGCTCGACCAGAAGAACCCAACAATGTTTGTTTCATCGAAATCTGAGATCGTACGCTTGAGATATTGTCAGTTAAAGTTTGCTTGTACAATGGTTGACTAGATGGGAAGCGAAAAAATTATCCGTCTCGAAAATCGACGGAAACATCGTCAATGCGAAGAGCTCGACGAGATGACCCAACGATGTTCGTTTTATCAAAATCCAAGATCGTACGCTTGAGATATTGTTAGTCAAAGTTCGCTTGTACAATGTTTGACGAGATGGGAAGTGAAAAAATTGACCATCTAGGAAATCAGCAGAAA
Source organism: Sequoiadendron giganteum (assembly GCA_007115665.2). Classification (NCBI taxonomy): domain Eukaryota; kingdom Viridiplantae; phylum Streptophyta; class Pinopsida; order Cupressales; family Cupressaceae; genus Sequoiadendron; species Sequoiadendron giganteum. The sequence continues at coordinate 493,849,570 of CM021102.1, read as the reverse complement.
CAATGTCAACACAAAGAGCTCAATGAGACGAACCCAATGATGTTTGTTTCATCGAAATTCGAGATCGTACACTTGAGATATTGTCAATCAAAGTTTGCTTGTACAATGGTTGACTAGATGGGAAGTGAAAAAATTGACAGTCCTAGAAATCGAAGGTAACAATGTCAATGTTAAGAGCTCAATGAGACGAACCCAATGATGTTCGTTTTATCAAAATCTGAGATCGTACAGTTGAGATATTGTTAGTCACAGTTCGCTTCTACAATGGTTGACCATGGGAAGCGAAAAAATTGATTGTCTCAAAAATCGATGGAAACATCGTCAAAGTGAAGATCTCGATGAGACGAACCCAACGATGTTCGTTTCATCAAAGGCTAAGATCGTACGCTTGAGTTATTGTCAGTCAAAGTTTGCTTCTACAATGGTTGACTAGATGGGAAGCGAAAAAATTGACTGTCTCGAAAATCGACAGAAATAATGTCAATGTGAAGATCTCGACGATAAGAACCCAACGATGTTCATTTCATCAAAAATCGAGATCGTACGCTTGAGATATTGTCAGTCAAAGTTCGCTTGTACAATGGTTGACCAGATGGGTAGCGAAAAAATTGATGGTCTCAGAAATCGATGGAAATAGTATCAAAACAAAGAGTTCGATGAGATGAACCCAATGATTTTATTTTCATCGAAATACGAGATCTACGCTTGAGATATTGTCAGTCAAATTTTGCTTCTACAATGGTTGACCAGATGCGAAGCGAAAAAATTCACCGTCTCAGAAATCGAGAGAAACAACGTCAACATGAAGAGCTCGACTAGACAAACCCAACGATGTTCAGTTCATCAAAATCCGAGATTGTACATTTGAGATATTCTTAGTCAAAGTTCGCTTTCACAATGGTTGACCAGATGGGAACAGAAAAAATTGATTGTCTCAGAAATCAACGGAAACGTAGTCAACACGAAGATCTCGACGAGAAGAACCCAACAATGTTCGTTTCATCGAAATCTGAGATCGTATGCTTGCAATATTGTCAGTCAAAGTTCGCTTCTACAATGGTTCACCAGATAGGAAGCAAAAAAATTGACTATCTCGGAAATCGACGAAAACGTCATCAACACGAAGAGCTCGACTAGACGAACCCAACGATGTTTGTTTAATCAAATCTGAGATCGTACGCTTGAGATATTGTCAGTCAAAGTTCGCTTTCACAATGGTTGACCAGATGGGAAGCAAAAAAATTGACTGTCTCATAAATCGACGGAAATGACGTCAACGTAAAGAGCTCGACGAGATGAACCCAATGATGCTCGTTTCATCAAAATCTGAGATTGTACGCTTGAAATATTGTTAGTCAAAGTTTGCTTGTACAATGGTTGACTAGATGGGAAGCGAAAAATTGACGGTCTTAGAAATTGATAGAAATGATGTCAATGCGAAGAGCTTGACGAGATGAATCCAACAATGTTAGTTTCATCGAAATCCGAGATCGTACACTGAAGATATTGTCAGTCAAACTTCGTTTGTACAATGGTTGACCAAATGGGAAGCAAAAAAATTGACCATCTCGAAAATCGATGGAAATCACGTCAACGCGAAGAGCTCGATGAGATGAACCCAACGATGATCGTTCATTGAAATCCGAGATCATACGCTTGAGATATTATTAGTCAAAGTTCGCTTCTACAATGGTTGACTAGATAGGAAGCGAAAAAATTGACTGTCTCAGAAATCGATGAAAACGTCATCAATGCAAAGATCTCAATGAGACGAACCCAACGATGTTTGTTTCATCGAAATCCAAGATTGTACGCTTGAGATATTGTCATTCAAAGTTCGCTTCTACAATGGTTGACCACATGGGAAGCGAAAAAATTGACTATCTCGAAAATCGACGAAAATGTCATCAACGCGAAGAGCTCGATGAGATGAACCCAACGATGTTTGTTTCATCGAAATCCGAGATCATATGCTTGAGATATTGTCATTCAAAGTTTGCTTGCAAAATCGTTGACCAGATGGGAAGCGAAAAAATTGACTATCTCAGAAATCGACGGAAACCTCGTCAACGCGAAGAGCTCGACGAGACGAACCCAACGATGTTTGTTTCATCGATCATCAAAATCCAAAATCATACGCTTGAGATATTGTCAGTTAAAGTTCATTTGCACAATGGTTGACCAGATGGGAAGTGAAAAAATTGACTGTCTCGAAAATTGACAGAAATGATTGAAATTTGAGATCGTATGCTTGAGATATTGTTAGTCAAAGTTTGCTTGTACAATGGTTGACTAGATGGGAAGCAAAAAAATTTACGGTCTCAGAAATTGACGGAAACGATGTCAACGCGAAGAGCTTGATGAGACAAACCCAACGATGTTCATTTCATCGAAATTCGAGATCGTACACTATAGATATTGTCAGTCAAAGTTCGCTTGTACAATGGTTGACCAGATGGGAAGCGAAAAAATTAACCATCCCAGAAATCAACATAAATGACGTCAATGCGAAGAGCTCGATAAGACGAACCCAACGATGTTCATTTCATCGAAATCCGAGATCGTACACTTGAGATATTGTCAGTCAAAGTTTGCTTCTACAATGGTTGACCATGGGAAGCGAAAAAATTGACGGTCTCAAAAATTAATAGAAATGATGTCAATGCAAAGACCTCGACAAGACGAACCAAATGATGTTCGTTTCATCAAAATATGAGATCGTACACTATAGATATTGTTAGTGAAAGTTTGCTTGTACAATGGTTGACTAGATGGCAAGCAAAAAAAATGATTGTCTCAGAAATTGACTAAAATGACGTCAATGCAAAGAGCTCGACAAGAAGAACGTAACGATGTTCGTTTCATCGAAATCCAAGATCGTACGCTTGAGATATTGTCAGTCAAAGTTCACTTGTACAATGGTTGACAAGATGGCAAGCGAAAAACTTAACGATCTCAGAAATGGACGGAAACAAAGTCAACACAAAGAGCTCGACGAGGCGAACCCAACGATGTTCGTTTCATCAAAATATGAGATCGGACACTTGAGATATTGTCAGTCAAAGTTCGCTTGTACAATGTTCGACTAGATGACAAACAAAATAATTGACCATCTCAGAAATCGATGGAAATGACGTCAATGCAAAGAGCTCAATAAGACGAACCCAATGATGTTCATTTCATCGAAATCCGAGATCGTACGCTTGAGATATTGTCAGTCAATGTTCGCTTGTACAATGGTTGACCAGATGGGAAGCAAAAACTTTGACCGTCTCAGAAATTGATGGAAATGACGTCAATGCGAAGAACTCGATGAGAAGAACCCAACGATGTTCATTTCATCAAAATCCAAGATCGTACACTTTAGATATTGTCAGTCAAAGTCGGCTTCTACAATGGTTGATTAGATGGGAAGCGAAAAAACCGACTGTCTCGCAAAATGACAAAAACGTAATCAACGCGAAGAGCTTGACGAGATGAACCCAACGATGTTCATTTCATCAAAATCTGAGATCGTACACATGAGATATTGTCAATCAAAGTTCCCTTGCAAAATGGTTGACCAGATGGGAAGCGAAAAAATTGATTGCCTCAAAAATCAACGAAAAAAATGTCAACGCGAAGAGCTCGACGAGACGAACCCATCGATATTCGTTTCATCGAAATCTGAGATCGTACGTTGTAGATATTGTCAGTCAAAGTTCGCTTGTACAATGGTTGACCAGATGGGATGCGAAAAAATTGACCATCTCAGAAATTGACGGAAATGACATCAACACGAAGAGCTCGACATGATGAGCCCAACAATGTTCATTTCATCGAAATCCGAGATCGTACGCTTGAGATATTGTCAGTCAAAGTTTGCTTGTACAATGGTTGACCAGATGGGAAGTGAAAACTTTGACTGTCTTAGAAATCGACAGAAATGACGTCAATGCGAAGAACTCAATGAGAAGAACCCAACGATGTTTGTTTCATCAAAATCCGAGATGTACGCTTGAGATATTGTCAGTTAAAGTTCGCTTCTACAATGGTTGACCAGATGGGAAGCGAAAAAATTGATTGTCTCATAAATCGACAAAAACATCATCAACGCGAAGAGCTCGACGAGACGAACCCAACAATGTTCGTTTCATCGAAATCCGAGATCGTACGTTTCAGATATCGTCAGTCAAAGTTCCCTTGCAAAATGGTTGACCAGATGGGAAGTGAAAAAATTGTCTGTCTCAAAAATCAACAGAAAAGTAGTCAACGTGAAGAGCTCGACGAGACAAACCCAACAATGTTTGTTTCATCGAAATCCGAGATCGTACGCTTGAGATATTCTCAGTCAAAATTCACTTCTACAATGGTTGACCAGATGGGAAGCAAAAAAATTGACTCTTGGAAATTGACGAAAAGGTTGTCAACACGAAGAGCTCGACGAGATGAACCCAACGATGTTCGTTTCATCGAAATTCGAGATCGTACGCTTGAGATATTGTCAGTCAAAGTTCGCTTGCATAATTGTTGACCAGATGGGAATCGAAAAAATTGACTGTCTTGAAAATCGATGGAAATGATCAAAATCTGAGATCGTACGCTTGAGATATTGTTAGTCAAAGTTTGCTTGTACAATGGTTGACTAGATGGGAAGTGAAAAAATTGACGGTCTGGGAAATTGACGAAAACGATGTCAATGCGAAGAGCTCGACAAGATGAACCCAATGATTTTGCTTTGTATAATGGTTGACCAGATGGAAAGCGAAAAAATTGACCGTCTCAAAAATCGACGTGAATGACATCAAAGCGAAGAGCTCGACGAGACGAACCCAACAATGTTTGTTTCATCAAAATTCGAGATCGTATGCTTGAGATATTGTCAGTCAAAGTTCCCTTGTACGATGGTTGACCAGATGAGAAACGAAAAAATTGACCATCTCAAAAATTGATGGAAATGATGTCAACGCAAAGAGCTCAACGAGACGAACCCAACAATGTTCGTTTCATCAAAATCTGAGATCGTACGCTTCAGATATTGTTAGTCAAAGTTTGCTTCTACAATGGTTGACCGGATGGGAAGTGAAAAAATTGACTATCTTGGAAATCGACGGAAATGATGTCAATGCAAAGAGCTCCACGAGAAGAACCCAACAATTTCATTTCATCTAAATCTGAGATCATACGCTTGAGATATTGTCAGTCAAAGTTCGCTTGTATAATGGTTGACTAGATGGGAAACAAAAAAATTGACCATCTTGGAAATTGACGGAAATGACGTCAACGCGAAGAGCTCGATGAGACGAACCCAACGATGTTCTTTTCATCAAAATCCGAGATCGTACGCTTGAGATATTGTCAGCCAAAGTTTGCTTGTACAATGGTTGACCAGATGGGAAGCGAAAACATTGACTGTCTCAGAAATCGACGGAAATGACAAGAATGCGAAGAACTCAATGAGAAAAACCCAACGATGTTTGTTTCATCAAAATCCGAGATCATACGCTTGAGATATTGTCAGTCAAAGTTAGCTTCTACAATGGTTGACCAGATGGGAAGCAAAAAAATTGACTGTCTCAGAAATCGACGAAAACTTCATCAACGCAAAGAGCTCGACGAGACAAACCCAACAATGTTCGGTTCATTGAATCCGAGATCATACGCTTGAGATATTGTCAGTCAAAGTTCGCTTGCGCAATGGTTGACCGATGGGAAGTGAAAAAATTGGTTGTCTCAAAAATCAACGGAAAAGTTGTGAATGCGAAGAGCTCGATGAGACCAACCCAACGATGTTTGTTTCATCGAAATCCGAGATCGTACGCTTGAGATATTGTTAGTCAAAGTTCGCTTGTACAATGGTTGACCAGATGGGAAGTGAAAAAATTGACTGTCTCATAAATCGACGGAAAGGTCGTCAATGCGAAGAGCTCGATGAGATGAACCCAACGATGTTCGTTTCATCGAAATCCGAGATCGTAGACTTGAGATATTGTCAGTCAAAGTTCGCTTGCACAATTGTTGACCAGATGGGAAGCGAAAAAATTGATTGTCTCGAAAATCAATGGAAATGATCGAAATCCGAGATCGTATGTTTGAGATATTGTTAGTCAAAGTTTCCTTGTACAACAGTTGACCAGATGGGAAGCGAAAAAATTGACGGTCTCAAAAATTGACGGAAACGTTGTCAACGCGAAGAGCTCGACGAGACAAATCCAACGATGTTCGTTTCATCGAAATCCGAGATCGTTCGCTATAGATATTGTCAGTCAAAGTTCGCTTGTACAATGGTTGACCAGATGGGAAGTGAAAAAATTGACTGTGTCAAAAATCGACGGAAATGATGTCAAAGCGAAGAGCTCGACGAGACGAACCTAACAATGTTCGTTTCATCGAAATCCGAGATTGTACGCTTGAGATTTTGTTAGTCAAAGTTCGCTTGTACAATGGTTGACTACATGAGAAGCGAAAAAATTGACCATCTCAGAAATTGACAGAAACAATGTCAACGCAAAGAGCTCAACGAGACAAACCCAACAGTGTTCCTTTGATCGAAATCCAAGATCGTACGCTTCGGATATTGTTAGTCAAAGTTTGCTTCTACAATGGTTGACCAGATGGGAAGCGGAAAAATTGACTATCTCAGAAATCGACTGAAATGATGTCAATGTGAAGAGTTCGACGAGAAGAACCCAACAATGTTCGTTTCATCGAAATCTGAGATCATACACTTGAGATATTGTCAGTCAAAGTTCGCTTGTACAATGGTTGACTAGATGGGAAACAAAAAAATTGATCATCTCGGAAATCGACGGAAATGACGTCAACGTGAAGAGCTCGACGAGACGAACCCAATGATGTTCGTTTCATCAAAATCCGAGATCGTACGTTTGAGATATTATTAGTCAAACTCCTCCTTAATATAACCCGTAACTCATTTCCAGTATGATATTAAGAGGAGTTTGTTATTTATGACAAATCATACTGGAAATCAATGAATGTAGATATGATGGGATGAGGTTTTTATGAAAAAAGATGAGACACGACGGAAAATGTGACAATTCCCCCCAGTTTAGCAAGTTACCCATCTGCGGGTGACGTCACCATCAATAAATGAACAAACGATATTTAAAGAAAATAAAAAGAAAAGGAAAGAAATGTGAAATACCAATACCGATGACCGTTGATATATAGGAGTGGCGATGTATCTCTAATCGGTACATACAAGGATGTATTCCTTGTTCCTTGATGGCAGGTTGATTGGGCCAACAAACCAAGGCCCCACTTCTCAAATGGCTCTATGGACAACTGTGGATGTAAAGGCATCTCGTCCGAGCGTGTGGGTCGGCCCATGCACTGACACTTGTCACAATGATGAACATAACATTTAGAATCCTTATGGAGTGTAGGCCAATAGTAACCTGCAGTGAGAATCTTCCAGGCAGTTCGTTGAGCAGCAAAGTGTCCTCCGCATCATTCTATATGGCATGCATGAAGTATATCGAAGACATCATCTTCGGGAACACAACGTCGCATGATATTGTCAATGCTGGTGCGAAAGAGAAATCCACTCATCCATGTATACTGTCCACTCAGTCCAACCAGCTTTCGTCATTCCCTTGAGGAGAAATGTGGTGGGAACTTGCATGTAACAAGGTAGTTTGCAATATCAGCAAACCAGGGGCTCTTTGCGGATATAGCAAAGAGGTGCTCATCTGGTAAGGTGTCATCAACTGGAGTAGGTTCATTGTCTAGCAATTGTAAGCGGGACAAAAAGTCTACAACCACATTTTCTCGACCAGGCTTATCAAGTATAGTGATATCAAATTCTTGGAGTAATAGAAACCATCTAATGACTCTACCAGTTACCATAGGTTTATTAATTAAAAACCAAATTGCCGAATGATCTGTGTGGACAAACACTTTATAACCAGTAATTTAATGACAAAACTTATTAATGGCATACACAACAGCTAAAAAATCTTTTTCAGTTATAGTGTAATTTACGTCGGCCCCCGTGAAGTTCTTGCTAATGCAGTAGATAGAATAGAAAAGATTATCCTCTTTTTGTCCAAGCACAACTCCCATGGAACAATCAGAGGCATCCGTGTGGATATGAAATGGTAGTTCCCAGTTTGGTCCTCGAAGGACGGGTGTGGTTAGGAGTTTTGTCTTGATGGAGTCAAAGGCTTCCTGACACTCAGGTGTCCAAGAGAAAGCAACGTCTTTGGCTAGCAAGGCAAACAAGGGAGATGTTATTTTAATGAAATTTTGGATAAATCTCCGGTAATATCCTGCATGGCCGAGAAAACTTTGAACATATTTTTGACTAGAGGGTATAGGTAAGTCTTGGATAATTTGGACCTTTTTAGGATCGACTTGAATACCTTTAGAGGAGACGTAATGACTGAGCACTATCCCTTCAGTCATAAGTATGTGGCACTTTTCATGACTCAATGACAGGTTGGTGTCTATACAATGCCTAAGTACCTTGTCTATGTTTGTTTTAGCCTCTTCATAAGTGTTACCATGGACAATAAAATCATCCATGTATACCTCAACACAATCGTTGACAAGATCTGTGAAAATGCTCAAAACTGCCCTTTGAAAAGTGGCAGGGGCATCACATAAACCAAATGGCAAGACGCTATAAGCAAAGGTGCCCCAAGGGCAAGTGAAAGTGGTCTTGTCCTGATCTTCTGGTGCTATGCGAATTTGGTTACAACCGTTGAACCCGTCCAGAAAAGAGAAGAAATTTTTACCTGCAAGAGTGTCCAATACTTGATCAATAAATGGCAATGGAAAATGATCTTTCTTAGTAGATTTATTTAATGCTCTATAATCGACACAAATTCTCCATTTACCATTTTTCTTAGGAACCACAACTAAAGGAGAAACCCATTGACTATCGAAAATAAGATATATAAACCCGACATTTAACAATTTTTGTAACTTCTCTTTAACTATGTCGTGAAAAGCAGGGTTGAGCCAATGCTGTTGTTGCCTAATTGGATGACTACCTTCTTCAATGTAGATACAATGGGTGCAGGTACCAGGATGAATGCCACACATGTCTTGGTATTCCTAGGTGAATGCTTCTTTGTTTGTTCTAAGCATGGTGATAAGATCTTGGATTTGTTCAACGGTCAGTTGTGGATTAATGTTAAGTGTGTGATTGGGTAGAATTTCCATAGTTGTAGATTATGTCGGTGACTCAGTGGCTAAGAATTGTAAGGTGGGTGACATATCAATCGAATTTGCAGAAGATAAGAATGAACCATATAGGCAATTATGTGGTAATAACTGATGCAATGTGATAAAGTGTTGAATAGAGCGTGAACTACCCACCAGTGGAAAATCCCCAAAAGGACATTCAATATTTATAATTGAATGGAGGACCATGCTTTCAAATATTTCATTAAACGTATACCTGTTCTGAAGGAAACTAATAAGAACATTATCCTCAGTAGGCTCCTCCATATCTAAGGCTTTATCAATTGTTAGGATTGGTAATGACTCATCCAAGTCGCTATCAATCCAAATGGGGTCCTCTATTTCCAACAAGGGTTGTGCTGGCAGGTATAGAGTCAGTTGTTTCTTGTGCTTGCCATTGGAAATGAACTTGTTCCTTGATCATAAATTGATAAACGCATCTGTGGCTACTAACGGAGGGCATCCCAAAATTAGGGGCTTTCCCCCCAGCTTAATTTTTGGCTACAAAATCACAGTCAGTTGGGTATTCCCATGAATCGATAGAAATGATTACATCTTCAATCACACCTTCGGGTTTGACCAAAGACTAATTTTCCATTTGAAGGACTGTAGGAGTAGGCTTAAGTCCTTCTAATGACAATCTTTCTTTTGTTGCATTTGTCATTACATTAATTGCAACACCCAAATCTACAAGGGTATTAGGAATACTTACTTTACCAATGGTTACCTTAATGATTGGACTCCCTAGATCAAAATACTTTGGAATGGTGATGTTTCCAAGCATCAGGTCTGCCAATTGTCCAATGACTTGAACAATTTTTGGGTCTTGCTTCTTTCTCTGCTTCCAGGTACATAGTTCATGAATTTCTTTTGTATAGACGGGAATATATTTGATGGCCTGCAACAAAGGAATCTTAATGTTAACATTGCACAACTCATTAACAAAATCAAACTCAGGTTTAGAATCCTCCCTTTGTATTGGTGCAGATTGAAATCTTTCAGGAAAGGGGGGTTCTCTAGTTGGCTCAGTTTCAAACTCCTCATTGATTTATGTAATGATGGGCCCTTGAAGAGCCTTCCCTGATCTTAACTGAACTCCATCTATTTCTAATGTATTTACAAGATAGGTGGAGTAACTTGTTGGTTCATTATTATATACTGGTTGGGTGGCCTTATTATTGGGGTTGGGGTTGGGTTGGGTTGGCATTGATGTAGGTCTTGGTGGCTTTGTTGGATTGATGGGTGGGGTGGCTGATGATGCCAAGGTTGGAAATTGTGGCTGTTGGTATGGGTTAATCATAGGAGAAGGCAAAAATTGTGATTGTGAGGGGAATGGTTGTTGTTGGTATGCAGATGGTTGTGCTGATTGTGGCCTCCATGCCTTTTGCCACGATTGTGGAGTATACTATTAATGTGGCATCCATTGAGGGTATGGGGGTTGTTACCAACCCCCATACCATCTTGTTTGATAAGAGTTGGGTTGGCTTGGTCCTGGGGCAAGATAATCATTCATCATGTTAGGGTGCATTGCTCGGGATGGAAAGGGTCACCTAGGGGCCATATAGTAGATAGGTTCTTCAAAATATTCCATTTCAGGTACTCCTATGAGAAGAGGCCTCAAGGTAGAGCTCTTACTAAGTTCTTCTAAAGATGAGATGTTTGTGCTATTGTATGGGAAATCCTCACTATCATGCCTTTTGCGAAACGTTGGAAAAAACATGGCTAGGGCCTTTTCGGCTTCTTCTTGTTTCCTACGGGTGTAAAGAGTGCCTATTTGTTTCCCCATATGACTCAACAAATCTGTTTTAAGATCCTCAAGTAAATTGCCTATTTCCCTTTTTGTGATACCTATCGCATTACCTGTTGTATAAGGCTTACTTGGATAGCTCCTTCTCGAACGTTGTGACCTCAAATAGTTCCTGCAAATATCACATATATCATGAAATTCTATTTTAGAGATATTCAATTTTCCTATTAAATTTAGTGCTTCCATAACATCATCTCTTATCCCTCTGAGAAATAACATTTTAATGGTATCATCATTTAGTCCCTCCTGATGAGACCACTGAAGACTAAACATAAAACGTTCAAGGTAGTCTTCGACAAAATCATCTTCCTTTTGAGTCATGCAGAAGATCTCATCCTAAACCTCCTTCATCTTACAATATTCTTGGTACTTGTTCAAGAATAGCTCCTTCAAGACCATCCATGTCCTAATATTTCGAAGGGTCATAAACCACCGTAGGGCGGCATCCTTTAATGTAGCTAGAAACAATTTGAGTTTTTGTGCATCATTTTGGTAGTAATAATTGTAACACAACACATCAAATTAAAAAAAAAACGTGTCAGGATCCTCCATTTAAAGACCACAAAAAATGGGCAAAGCAGAATGAGGAATATTTTTCATAGGGGCGTCTCTTCCAGGATCTGTGATTGGGAACTCAAAAGTGACTAGATTATTGTTAGCCAATGCCCTATTGTGATTGTTGTTGTTGTCATCATTATTATTGTTGTTATTGTTGTTGGGATCCATGACTTCTAATTCCCAAAAAGTAAAATAAGTTTTAAATGGCTTGTGGCTTTCTTCGGAAAATGGACCAACTTGATCCCCATAAGACCCTTGGAAAAATTGTTCAATTTTTTTGCGTAATATATCATAAGAGCTTGGTTGGGTATTTGCGGGTGTTTGAATAATGGTGGTCTCAATAGAACACTTCTCAAGATCAGGTTCGAGCAATTCTAGTGATGGCAACTTACTTTTTAGTTTCTCTTGAGTTAAGCTGCTTGTCTCAATGGGTGATTTTGACTTATCTTGCAATTCTTTGGGTTGTGGGTTCTCAATGGATGATATTAATTTATTTTTGGATTTTTCGGGTTGCGAACTACTTCCCTTTTCTTTTCTAATGAATCTTCCTCTACTATCCCTATTACGATTCATGCACCTAAACGAGTTATGACAAAGCAAACCAAGGGTAATTATCCAAACAAGGTCGACTATCATGTGAATTTTCTCCTTAGCGCAATGCTCCTATCTTGGTTCACTAAAAATGTAGGTCTTTAACACTATTCCCTAGAAATGATGCCAAAATGATTGGATAAAACTATGGTTTATGAATCACTCTTTAAAATGGGTTTGATGTACTTTTTGGAGATGGATTCCTCAATTCATCCTAAAGTGTCAATCCGGGAACATAGGCTTTTGAACTATGTTATGGAAATATGCCAAAGAGCTACAATTAATAAACCAAGGACTGATGGATGCAACCTAATATAATTTGATTATGGGCAGAATTCAGACTAATAGACTTCTTGTCAAAAGTGCGACAGGAACTTGTGAAGAAATAGTTCTACACAAAAAATGGGTTACTGGCACATAACAAAAGAGTAGTAAAGTTATCTATGAAAAAATAGAAATCTAACTAAAAATAACATTAACAAAGTTAAAGTTGAACTACTGAAAATAAACCTTCAACACTACCTGATAAATATTTGAATTCAGAACAATCCCATTAACTGATATCAAATTGCTCTGTAATGAATGTTTAATGATCTACATATACCAACAGATAGCTATTGAATAAATACAGATTGTACTGGTAAGAATTTGACAACTCAATACCGATTAATATCTTTGTGGAAATGCATCATACAAAAAAATATTTAAACAAAAATATAGTAATGAAATAATTAAACAACTTATAAATTCAATGCATACATTACCACACACATAATCTTCATGCAATAATCACCAATCAATCGAGGAAGTGGGCCTTGCCTTCACCAATTATTGGATGATAAAACTCACGTTCACAAAATTATTCTACTATCTCTTTCATTCATCCAAACAACATAAACAGAGTATATAGAAAATCACCATGGTTTTGCTTTTTAATTATGTATATCTATATCCAATTTCAATGTACACACATATATATACATATTGTAGCTATTGATACGTCTAACAGTCTTTTAGATGTAATGGATAAATGCTTTGGTTGTTAGTGGCTTTCAGCCAACAACCTCTAAAGGATAATCAAAAATAGTTTTAAAGTCTTTTGAAAGTTTTCCTAGAACAACGTAACAACCTAAAACATAATGACTAATCTTTGACGAGTAAAGCCAAAATGACAATGTAACTTCAATAGTTTAGTCCTCCTTCCACCGATATCCTCCATGTGCACTATCAACCATTAAACACTTTTTGTTACCGGAATCAAAAAGACAGTTAGCAACAGTCAAAAAAATCAGCATTTTCACTAATTTTAACCTTTTCTTCTATTTCATCAAATACCTTCTGTTCATTAATGAAAAGTGACAAGAACGACAGGAGACACTTAGAAAGATGAAAAAAAATTTCACAAATAAGAGGTAAAAGAATAGCACATTTTTCCCTCATCACAAGCCAATGAAGAGAAGTTTTGGACAATTCCAAAGAAGAAAGGTAAACAAAAGAAAGATGATGTGGGTGGGGATTCCAAACCTAGAAGATCCAACCAAAGACAAAATAGGAATAGGAAGGCAACAAAAGAGATTTCCATTGGTAAACAAAGGAAATTAGAAGTGCCATCAAGGAAAGGCTCTAAATAAAATTTCTGTTGGCAAGAGACAATGATAATATCAATTGGTGTTGTCATTGATGACAACCCTAATTGATGATTGGATACACACTTCATCATTTGATCATATCAATAGACAAATTGAAGACAATCAAGGAAGAATGGAGCATTCAACAGTTTTGTGTTCATCGATCTTTATGAAGATTTCTTATTATTTTCTATTGCGTATCTCAGGGAATGTTTTTTGGTATATTATCTCTGTTACTATTGAATCTTAGTGGCTCTTATTGATCTGTGTGCGAGTTAGAAGCTCCTGTTTAATAATTTCCTATTTATCAGTGCATGGAGGCCGACTTCGTGGATAAAAGACAAACGAATGTGAAAAGCTTACCAGATATAATGTTTTCCTAAAGCATGAGATGAAATCTATCATGATGACCAAGGAGCTTGAAGATAGAAAGAAGAATGAAGAGAACCTAGCATAGTACTTGAAAGAAAAATCTGAAGTATGCAACCGATTGGACAATGAACTGAAGCAATCTAAAAACAATGAGGAAGTGCTTGAAAAATAGATTGATGAACTCAGAGATGAACTTTCTACTACAAATGAGTACAAGGAGAAGTTCAAAGTTAGCTCAACCAAGCTTGATGAAATGATTAAAGGACAAAGGATAGAAGGTGAAAAGAGAGGTCTTGGATACGAAGAAGAAGAAAGTTCCATATCAGGACAAAGGAGATTCAGGTAAGGAAATCAAATGAACAAATATGGAAGGTATCCGGTAAGGCAACCTAATGCTCAGAGATTTAATGGATACTATATCAGCTGGAATAAATTTGGACACATGGCTACTCAATGTAGAAGCAAGATGAATTCAAGTGTTCCATCATTCTTAGGTCAGTGCTTTAATTTCCATAAGTTTGGTCATAAGTCAAATGAATGCAGAAATATGATGATATAAATTCATAGAAATGTCAGATGCTATACGTGCAACAGACTTGGCCACATTGCTAACCAATGTAGATCAAGAGAAAATTAGTGGAACAATTGGTTTGAATAGAAAAATGTTGTGTGCTAGATAACTACAACAAATTTGGTCACATTGCTAAATTTTGTTGGAACAAAAGAGGTCTAGTAAATCAAAGAAGGAACATGCAGAAGGATATTAAGGGAAAAGGAAAAGTCACTATAGATGTGATCAGGAAGCAGATGTAGAATAAATGGGTGAAGAAAAATCCCTCTGTTGAAGGAAATGAGCCAGCACCAGAATCTTTTTGTTTAGTTTGTTCATAATAGTTTTGTTTAATCTTTTTTTGGTATGCGGATCCCTGCCTTTTCCATTGATGTCAAAGGGGGAGAATAGTAGAGTGACAAACGTATAATCATCTCAGTGGGAGAGTTCTCTTTTTGGAATTTTGAAGATGGCAGTGCAATTCATGTTGGTACTAATCCAACACTTGGTCATTTTTCACTAATTGTTACCATCAATGCCAAAGGGGGAGATTATTGGCAAGAGACACTGCTAATATCATTTGGTGTTGTCATTGATGACAACCCCAATCGATGATTGGATACAAACTTCATCATTTGATCATACCGGCAAACATATTTCAGACAGTCAAGGAAGAATAGAGCATTCGACAATTTTGTGTTCATCGATCCTTATGAAGATTTCTTGTTATTATTTTGTGTTGCATATCTCAGGGAATGTTTTTCGGTATATTATATCTATTACTATTGAATCTTAGTGGCTCATATTGATCTGTGTGCGAGTTAGAAGATCTGGTTTAATAATTTCCTGTTTATCAGTGCATGGAGGCCAATTTCGTGAATGTAACATGCTGCAGATGTTTGGGAAGTAATTGTTCAAGTATGTTTGTGTTTGAACATATTTTTTTGGGTCCTAGCTAAGTTGTGGCTGACTGTTGTGGATGCACATTATACATTACTCATGATTTGAGCTGACTGTTGTAAATATTTTTGTGTTCTATTGATGCTAACATATTGCGATTAAATTATTGGTCACAGATATATATAAGTGATTGACCATATCATTTTGAGATATGAAGAAGGTGTGTTGATGCAAATTGTGAATATCAGAAGAGAAGAAGAGAGATTATGCATAGTTTCACTTGTGCATTAAGGATTTTGTGATGCGAGTTTGAGCAGAACAGAGCAGAAGTGCAAAATCATTCTGAAGGACAGAAGATCGAGTATTGAGCCTAACTGAAACTGTAATCAAGCATATGTAGATGCTATTCTCTCAGTTCAAATTCTCATATGGTTTTAATATGATTTTCTTTGTAAAATAGTGAGTCTTCTTTGAGTAGTGAGCTCTGGGTAGTGCGCTTGAATGCAATAGCATTCCCCATATTGTAAACTTCATTTGAGTATACTTAGATCATATTGTGGATTGGCCATCCACCATGTTTTTTCCCCTAACAAGGTTTCCACATAAAAATTCTTGTGTTATGGTGTTGTGATTGTTTTCTTCATGTTCATGCATTTTGGTTGAATGTTACAAGTTAATAAAGTTAAATTTTTCACAAAACTGATTCACCCCCCCCTCTTAGTGTAGCTTGTTTCCAACAAGCCCTGTAATGGAATGTGAGAGGGATAAATAGCCCCATAAATAGTCGACTCTAAATAATTATGTTATGGAACACAAGATAGATTTTTTGTTGTTACAAGAAATTAAAAGTAAAAAAACAAGTTTTGAGCACATAGCCAAGTATATTTGGTTGAATTCTTCCTTTTCCTGTAGCGATGTAGATGGGGCTTCGGGTGGGATGTTCATGATGTGGAATGCCAATAGGTTAACTTGGTCTAGAATTTTACAAAGTAGGAGCAACGTGAGAATCTAGTTCTGTCACTTTCATGGTACTTGGTTCCTGATCAACATCTTGGTTCCTAATCAACATCTATGCCCCCAATTTAAGGGATGTAAGGAAAACCCTTTTGCAAGATCTCACTGACTGGATAAAGATTAATAGGGGGCTCACTGGTTAGTGGTTGGAGGCTTCAACACTTTGTTGTACCCTTCGAAGAAGAGTGGGGGTCTGACCGACTATTCTGATAACATGACTGATCTTTTTGATTTCTTAAGTAATATTGGTCTAATAGACATTGAATTATAAGGACAAGCTTTTACCTGGACTAACAGGAAGTTGGGGATGGCCTTATCCAATTTTGACTTGATAGATACCTCTTCTCTCCCAATTGTACAACTTAATGCTAATCCACTAGCTTAACCCCAAACTGTGTCAGATCATATTCCATTGCTTCTGGTCATGATTGAACACTCTGTTGTGGGTCCTTTTCCTTTCTAATTTGAGATCATGTGGAATACCCACCCATATCTCAAGAATAATTTTTTTTCTTGGTGGAACATCCTCGTACATGGATCCCCCATGTTTAGAGTTTTCCATTAACTCAAGTATATCAACAACATGCTTAAGGGGTAAAATAATAGGGTTTTTGAGGATGTATTCCATCAAAAAAGAGTGATAGCTAATAATATTAGGATGATACAAAGGAGAATGGAGGAGGGTGATGTCAGTGTACAAACTTTTCAGCAAGAAAGAGATGACGCTTGAAATGGGAAAAATCTTGGAAAAAGAGGAGACATTCTAGAAACAAAAATCTAGAGTTCAATGGTGAAAGGAGGGTGATCAAAATACTTCTTTCTTCCATGTTTTGGCCCTCAAGCATAGGAAAAGGAATTAGATTAAAAAGTTGAAAAATGAGGTGGGACATGAAGTCACTACCCCTACCCAGATTGGTCTATTGGCCTTTGGCTACTTCTAATGGGCTTTATCGGATCCAAATGTGGTTCCTAATTCTATTATGGATGACTCACTGTTGGACCCCTACCTATATATCTATCCCGAGAGGATAAAGATAATATTCTGTGTTGTCACTCTCAAGGAAGTTAGGGTTGTTTGTTTAGTATGGGTTCCTACAAGGCTCCAAGACTTGATGGATACCCCCGACGTTCTTTTAGGTTTTCTAGGACATAGTTGGTGAGGACTTAACTCTAGTGGCTAAGGATTTCTTCAATTATGGAAAACTAATGAAATAGCTAAATCACACCTTCCTAGCCCTCCTTCCCAAAATTGAGGACCCACAAACCATGGCTGACTTTTTCCCTATTAGCCTTTGTAATACCATTTATAATATTTTCTCTAAAATCCTAGTGAATTTCTAGAAACTTTTTTTGGAAAATATAATAAGTCTAAGCTAAAAGGGCTTTTTCTTGAGGCTCCATATCTTCAATGCTACCATTATCACTCACAAATTTTTTCACTCTATGGACCGGTGCAACAATGCTAGTATGTCTTTCAAGATTGACATTTCAAAATCCTTTGACAAAGTCCTTTAGAGCTTTCTCCCTAGAATCTTGGCTAAGATGGGATTCAATCAGAGGGTGCTTAATCTCATTGTGGAATGTGTTACAACTATGGAGGGGCATAAGACAGGGGGATCCTCTATCCCATTTTTTGTTCATAATGGTCACTGATGTGATGAGTAGGAATGTGGCTAGAACGCTATTGGAGGGTTCTATTAAAGGAGTTCAACTTGCCACTACTCTAGAACATGTTTTCATACAATAGTTCGTTGATGATACCATATTGTTTGGGAAATATTTAGTTATGGAAGCAGGCAAATGGAAAATGTGCATTAACAACTATGCGGCTAGCTCAGACTAATGCATAAACTATAACAAGAGTATGATTTATTTCTTTAACAACAATCCTATTTTGCAGGATAGGGTGATAACTATTATGGGTTGCGTTGGTGTCTCCCTACCTTTGGTGTACTTGGGGTTCCCTCTTATTATCAAGGAGGTTTCTCCCAGCTTCTAGAATACTATCCTTGAGAGGATTCAAAGGAAACTAGCTCGGTGGAAAGGCTCAATCCCAAGTCATGTTGGTAAAAAACAACTTCTTATTGCCACTCTTCAAGGGATTTTGATTTATTTTATCTTTATATTCAAAATAGCTAGATACATAGTGGAAAAATTTGAAAAAATATAAAGGAATTTCCTTTGGTCTGGTACTAATGAAAAAAATAAGTTGGCTCTTATTAGTTGGGAAAAGGTGTGCCTTCCTAAATTTTGTTGAGGGGTTGGTATAAAGAAAGTCCAACCAACCAACAAAGCCTTGCTTACTAAGGTTGGATGGGATCAATTAAGGAAAAAAAGGGACTAGTGTAGGATTATGAATGCTAAGTACCTAAACAACTGGCCCTTAATTAGGCATCTCTCGATGGAACACCCTAGTGGCTCCTTCGCTCTAAACAATATTTGTAGAAAGAAAAGGATGCTACACTCTGGGCTAAGATGGAAGCTTGGAAATGGCAACATGATTAGCTTTTGGGAAGAACCCTAGCTGCTTGAATGTCCCCTATCCCTATTTGATTTCAAGAATTTGATGGAGCCTGCAAAATAATTCTTTGGTAGAAAATTTTGTGACTACATTTATGGTCCTGATGGTTCTAGGAAGTGGAAAGTTTTGGAATTATGTTGCCCCCTTTCTCCAATTTTGATAATGTTGGATAGAACCTTACAAGACATCCTATCCCTAGCTAGAATTCCCATATCAAACATGGAGGATGAGTTTTTATGGGGTTAGGAACACAAGGGAAACCACTCTGTTAGGTTAGCTTACAGTTTGTTGTTTGATAAGGGTGACCAAAGAAGATTATGAAAAAAGGTTTGGAACTCACATTTGACACCAAAAATAAATTTATTTTGGTGGATGACATGCCACAATAGGACTCTAACTCAGGAAAACTTAAGGAAAACTAGATTTAATATCTCGAACAGATGCACGTTATACAAGAACAATGAGGAGTCGGTAGACCACCTCTTACTGCACTGTCTGTTTGCTGCTAAAGTATGGGATTTTATTTTCGACAAATTGAGGATCCAATGGACCATGAATGGGGACATAATATTTTTATATAAGGTTGGTCGGGCCCCTTTCAACATCCTCTCCCTATTGAGATTTTGGAGAAAACTCCTCCGATCATTTTCTGGTGTTTATGGAAAGAGAGGAACAACCAAATCTTCAAAGATGTAGAGAAAAATCGTAAGGAGGTCTTTGGCATTGGTTTTAGACTTATTTCAAAGAGTGTCTCCATTTACTCTTGGAAACCCCTAGAAAAATCCTCTATTGCGTGGGAGATGAAGATGGAAAACTCATGGAACAAAAATTTGGAGATCAACTCCTTTGATAACTCTAAATCTTTGCCAAGACGTAATATGGTATAGAAACCCTTAGATATTGGCTGGCACAAACCTAATTTTGATAAAGAGACAAAAAGGAACCCATGGATGGCTAGTATTGGAGGCATTATCAAGGACTATAAGGGAAAATTTGTAGTTGGGTATGTTGGTAGTACTGGTATACAAACTTCTATGACATCAGAGGCAACTTTCTTCATGTTTTCAAGAACATGTGTTTGATAATGTTTATCTTTAATTTGTTGGCTAATTACTGTTCTCTCACATTTATTATAGCTCTAAGCTTTGATGTGTTGTACTTAAGGAAATTCAATTATGACCCCACGACCAAAATTTCTAGGATTATGTGCAAGACCAAAGTTATCTCTAGAAATTTGGTTAATAATTATCTAATCAAAATAATCATAGCTTTTAGCTTAAGTTTGTTGTACTTAAGAAAGGCCCATTATGGCTCTACAGTGATAATTTTCTTGGAAATGACCATTAGCTCATGTGATCTACTAGAAGCCTTAATTAGGAATGATCATCCTTGGTTTGGGAAAGGTGATATAGGGGTGAGTTAGATCATCGATTACGATTTCAAAAAAAATCTAACTTTGTTGGTATGAGAAAGCTTTTGGATTCAATGTAAAGAGATGGGAGGTGATAGAGTTAGGATTGAGCCCGACTCCTTGAAGAATTCCATAGAAAACCTATTGTTTGGAATATCTAGGTTGAGGGTGGGATTGCACCTCTTGTGGAGTGTTTGGTGGGTCATGATGAGAATTTGTTGGCTTCTGGAGTGACAAGAGATTTACGATGGGAGAAATTTCATTTGAAGTTCATGAGGATGTTATTTCCAAGGTGATAGGTCTATCCTACACTGATAAGAAACTTAAGAAGCACACCAAAGTCCAAGACTCAGAGAGCCTTAATGCTTTCTTCAAAGAGAATGAGAAGTCGGTCAAGAAGCACATAGGTTTCGAAGGGGAGGCACTTCCTAAACCATGGGACCGGGTTTGTTTAGCTCTCATGAAGTATGTTACTCTTGGGGGAAGATTTAAGGTCATTTATTTCTATCATCTGCAGTTACTCAATCACTTTAGGCACTAAATGCTCTTAAGTTTTCCTTTTTTTCTGCTAACCTCCCTGTAAAGCTCAATTAAAAAACCCTAGATGTTGCTACCTAAAACAAGAATAAGCCACCTTTGTTGCCTTTACAACAGAGCCTTATTCTTTAGCTCTACCATTTCCATTTGGCCCTCTGTCCTCCAAAACCCATTTTTGTTGTTCGTGTTGAAGAAGTAGATCTTCCCAATCACTGCCCTAAAAAACCCTCCCCTACTGCTTCTATCGAACCCAAGAGGAAACCCCTCTTGTGGAAAGCCAACCCAAAAATGCACCTAGACCAAAACCCCTTGCAAAAAAAAGAGGAAGGGGCGAAGTTAGCCTAGTCAAAGGTAGCAACCAAGTTGTGTGAGTTAAAAAATACCCTCACCAAGAAGGACAAGAAACTGATGAAAAAGACTAAAGGTAAAAGGGAGACTCTGTGCTAGGTGGAGATGTCGACTACATATAGTGAGGGAAAGAGAACCAAGGACAAGGATTCTAAAGGTGATATTATTGTGGTAGCAATTGTGGATGTTAGAATGGAGAAAACCAGTGTTAGAAGGTCTCATAGGTTGGCTAAGAAAGAGGTGTGGGTAGATGAGATATCTAGCAGCTCGAAGTAGACTAGCGACAAAGAGAGGTAGACTAGCAGTAAAGAGGAGTGCAATAAGGACACTATTTAGGACATGGTAGAATTTGTGGAAGGACCCAACCACTTCTCGAATATGAAAAACATGATCAATGTGGATTCCACCCAGTCTTTAGACCCCATGGATATTGAGGAAGGGACTATTAAGAGGACTAATGACAAGGTGGAGGACTTCAATAGGTTACAAGTGTTGGTGAAAATACTAGAACAAAAGTTAACTTGACTGACGCGCTTCACCATAAAGATAATTCATAGGTCTGTTGTCACACTCCCAAAGGTTCTAAAGGAAGAGGTGGAGAAGAAGAAAGAGGGAGATGGACCTAATTGGGTGGGTGATGATGTCTTAAATCTTCTCCTTGAGAAGTGGTATGGTATAACTGAGTAATGGGTGGGTCTATTTTTTGGTTTGTTGGGTCTTTCTTTGTTGTCGGTCTACTGTGCTTGTTTATTTTGTTTTCTGTTGTTTCTAGACTTTGATATATTTGTGAACTTGATCTCTTTTTTGCCCCTTGTGCTCAATGTCTAAGGGTATTGTACCCTGTAAATGCAACTTACTTTATCAAAAACAACACTAGATATAATTTATTTCATTCATTCATCATTCTTTTGAGTTTCTATGAATATGTCTAATTTTTTTATTACTTTTTATAGTTTTAACATTCTAATTAATTGTTGTTAGTTGACATTGAAATACTATAATTTTTTAGTAAAAATAGTTTTATATAATTTTTTGCATGGGTTCAAATATATCTTACTAAGAGGATTATCTAATACATTTCTTTCAATTAAAAAAAACCATTTTCCTCCATACAACAAATTATAATATCATTTTCTATTATGTTATTTTTAATTAAAAAAATTAAATCAACATTGCTATATTTATCTTTCTTTGAGATACTAATAACATCATCATTGAGTGCAATGAAATACTTGCTTGGATTGATTTCATATTACCATTTCCATATTTTTCTCTTCCACATTTGCATCTTATATATTCATGTGATCTATGTTGGTTTCTTCAATTTTATCTTCTTCCATAATAACCAAATTAGATACTTTAACATTCTTTATTTGTCAAATCTTATCTCTCATATCTCTTTGTTTTTTTCCTCCTCTCCACATATTTCCAATTTTTTGATGTGTCATCAACTTCCTTTTTGTTTTTTGACATTTGTGTGATCCCATAGTTACCAAATCATTTTAATAAAATTAGCAAGTAATTTTTATATTATAAATGAATCACTCATTGAGCTCTTTGAAGTACAAGTAGATGTAGATCCTTTTTTTAATATACCACCTCTACTTGATTCTTCAAAAAAATAGTTTGTGTGTTTAGTTCTAGTTAATTTTTTTTTTTATGGTTGAGTCAGAATTAAAATTGACTATGATATGGCTAAATAATCATTAGAAGATGTAATAAAATAATTGGGGTTAGGAAATATCAAAAACCCACAAAGGAAAGATGAATTAAACTCATACTAAATGGAGTTAAATACAACTAAATCAATGAATAAACACAAATAAATATTACAAATCAAATTGAGATCAATTACTCAAAGAAAACAAAGCAAACCTAACACTCCATTGGAGAATTATGCCAATTTAGGATGTGGATTTCTCAAATTGTGCATAACCCATGTTGCAAAAGCTTTGATGATGATCTTGACTTACAATTATGATGCTCAAATGCTCAAGAATGTTCTCAAACAGGTCATGAATTTCTTATGAGAATTGTGAGCCATTTTTATGAAGAGGATGACTTGTTTTATAAAATTCTAGGATATTCAATCAACAGTGGAGATTGAAGATAAAAATTAATGGTTTAGATTAGATCAAGAGATCAATGGATGAAAATGAATGAGAGCTTTAGTTAAATAAAAATATCTCCTTATTTCATGGAAATCAATTTGAGATATTTTGGAGGGAATATAATTTGAAAAGGAATATTCTCTTTTTGAAAATGGAATGTCATGTGCAAGTTGGTAGAAAAATTAGTAATTAAATAATTAAGAAATTATTTAATTGTGAGGTGAGAGGAAATTAGGATTTAATTAAATAATTTAAAATTATTTAATCATGTGTGAGAAGGAAAATTAATATTTAATTAAATAATTGAAATTATTTAATCAAAGTGGGGAGATAGAAAATTGAATTTAATTAATGTGAAAAGAGGGAAATTGATGAATTTTGATGAATTAACCAAATAATATTAATTATTCAATTAATAGAGAAAATAATGAATTTAATCAAATAATTGGAAATTATTTAATTAAATTGAGGAATCAGGAGATAATGAGGAAAACGATAGAAAATAGCGAATTACAAATGTGGGATGCACTTAGACAATTTTAGGTATCTATATTTTGCCCCTCTTTGAGACAATGTACTTGTTATGTTGTTTCAAAGACATATTTATAATTTGAAAAAAAAAATCCATGCCCCATTATGCCTTAGTGAATCAAGGAATGAAGAAGGATGGTAGGCTTCCCCCTCAAGAGTTCGGTCGGAAAAAATATTTTTTAGGGGCAGGCTCTTGATAGGATAGGTTCAACAAAGAAGAGGAGGAAAAATCAGGTCCTAGGAAGCCAATAAACTAATCAAGAGGTTTGGGAAATGAGAGAAATAGGTTGAAGGGAGTGGGGGGATTAAACCTAGGGTTTTAGGGACCATATATAAGCATTTGAAATTATTTTCAATTCATTTTCACCTTGAGAGTTGAGGATTTTTAGAGCTCAGAGTGATTTTACTACACACACACCTCACTATGGCTCACATTCCAGATGCTCCACATTGTATAGATGTTGTTCATCAGTTCCAATGGGCACCCCCAATATGTACTTGACCCTTATACTTTTTCTTGTAATTTTAGGTGCATTAAATGATACACAAACTTAGGTCAACAAATGTGTCGAGTTAGACTCGATGCTTCCGTAACTCAATGTGATGCAGTTGAACATCGACACAACACTTTTGTATGAAGCATGATGGTTTTGCACAAGTGAATCACTTAGAAAAAATGGTTTGCTTATGTCTATGATAAAGTGATGCATTTTTTAAAAATATCACTTTTGAAATTATAAAGTGACACTTATAAAAAAAGTGGTTACTTTTCACTATTATGAAATGACACATGCAAAAGAGCTCACTTTTGACTCAAGCCTTTACAAACTCAGGGTTTTATCATTTTTTTAGTAAATTGACATTGTGGGAACTATGTGTGTAGTTTGTACTTGATTCTATCTAGTCGCAAGAGTGACGACCTAGGGTGCTAGACCGGATGGCACATCTTACTAAGATGAATGTTTAGTTTCTCAAAGAAATCAAACTGTACATCACATATATGCTTGAGATCAAGGTAAATTGGGCATTTATGATTGCACTAGTAGAGCAATGGCATTCAAACACATCGTCATTCATACTTCCCACCAGAGAGGAAACCATCACCTTGGAGGATGTATGGTGCATTTTTAGAGTTCCCATTCATGGGGTTAGAGTCATTTATGTGCCAAATTATGGAGTCGAGGTGTTGGAGAGGGTATTTGGGGATGATGAGCTCTAGATCCACGATGGTCAGATAGACTTGAGATAGCATATCTGGACATTTGATGATATTATCATCATGGTAGCAAGGATCATTTATAGGAAAATTATGCCTAATAGGTGGTATAGAGTTTTCTCGGTCAGATGGGGTCGTGTTTTAGAGAGGATCATGGAGGATGCATGAGTCTATGCTTGAGGCCATGCATACTAGCACACTTGTATCTCAACATGCATCAAGTTGTTCACTGCTCAATGACTAGCTTATTAGTGGGTGTGACTTTTCTACACATGTGGGCTTCGGAGAACATTACAGTGACTAGGATGATTGGGTAGGCAATCAAAGAGGTAGGATATCCCCTTGTCTATAGATATGCCACTATGTTGACACAACATCGTTTAGGTGACTTGTAGTTTTGGAGGAGAGTGATTGATGACATGGACCAATTCTGATGGAGGCCATGCTTACATATAGAGGCCTGAGATGATGACGGGGTACATCTACCTTTTTACAAGTAGACCTGATGGCTCATTATGCATACACATTATGTTCTCAATAAATATCTTCCTAATTGGGTGCATAAGTAGTTCGAAGATGCATAAGATGTTCCAACTATAGACTATCATGTGATTTTTCTTGTATGACGAGAGATATTGCAAATTGGGGGATGATTCCTGTTGATGGTTAAAATGACACAAAAAACCTTAAAATAGAATATTTCTACTCTATTTCTCCTGAAAAAGAAAGACTACATGTAGTGGCCTAACTCCCAAGGTCCTGGTAGTTGGTTCTCAACTGTCTGATGTCACTCAATTGGTTCATGCAACTGTAATATTCAAGGGGCCTGTGCTGGTAACAAAGGATTCAAGCTATGACTCTCTTTGTAAAAGTAGTTCCCGTAAATCAATGGGTTTAAAATAAAAGAAAAAGATAGATCCAGGGGGTAAATCAGTAAGTATGAATTAAATTTATCTAATATCCATACATATACTTTTAACAATGAAAGTTTTCTTAACCGATCACAAAAACCATAGCATGACACAACCCACAGTATAATTGTACCATCGTATACATCTTAGGTGCTTAATTCAATTTCTCTATTCGCCTATCACAAGTATTTCCAAGATTTCAAAACCACACACATTCATTCATCATAAAAACTATAGATCAATAGACTTTAATAACCTTAATTCAATGACAATTTAACAAGATACTCTTTAAACCTGGTTTCTTCTAATGAATTTCATCACATAAGAAACTATCATGCTTCAACACATTCACTGGCATTCAAGTGGATTATAACTCATTAACCTTATCAAACAACACAATTCAACACAAACTCCATATTTCGTAAACCTGCAATTCTATTAACTGTAAACAAGATGTAGTACAATGTATCTCTGCAAAATGCTCTATAAAAATTCTATCTCCTAGCACTAGGTAAACCAATCCAATTCTCAATTAGCCGACCCTTACAATGTAATACCCATCTGGTATTTATAGAATACAAAAAGAAGTTCAAACTTTACTTCTATCTTAGGCTTTCCACCTTTTTAGGAACAATCAACTGTCTTGGAAACTCAGATCAATTTTGATCTTGAGTTCTTACATTATACATTCAGTTTGATCTAACAATAGAAAATAGAACTAGAAGAAAAGAAGATCATGCGTCCTTAAGACTGTCAGTGCTGCATGCATGCAACATGCAAGGAAGAAGATCATCATGCATCATGCATGGAAGAAGAACATCATGCATGCAAGATTTTATGCATGTGAAGCTGGATCCGCTATGAACTCATCATAACTAGTGAAGACTTGTTGTAGCATATCCATATCTGGCCCATCAATCCAGTCATCTTCAAATTTGATGCGATCCAACTCAACTGCAGCAAATTCTTTCATGCTTTTTACCTTGACCAACTCTCTCCCTGCAACTTTTATTTCTTCCTTGACTTCTACAAGCCAATCTATCACTAAGTCTTCTCCATCATCTTTCTCCTGCATGAGTCCTTGGAATCTTTCATTCCATTTCTCTCTAACTTGACTTAACAGCATGCCATCTTTAGTCATTACATTCACATCTACTATTATAGCCATAACTGCTTCCAACTCTTCCAACTGCTCAGTTAAATTATTAACTGCTTCCTGAATCTCATCCTTATGCTTGCTCAAAAAGCCAATCCTAAACTTAAGGATATGAGAAGTCTTTTCTACAAAATCTTTATCATCATCTTCGAGTATAGTTTCTTCTAGAAGAGTAGTTAGAGGCAATGCATTTATCTTCTCTAACTTTTCACTATACTCTTTGTGCTCTTCTTCTAACTTCTCGGATACCTCAATATATTGATGCATCTCTTTTATTACTCCTTCTGCCTCCTTATAGGTTTCAAATCCTTTTCCCAAAACCTCACCTACCTCACGGTTCACTTTGTCTATCCATTTGTCAACCATCTCCGCCTTACCTCTAACCTGCACCAAATCATCAACCTCCTTTTTGCTTAGCAAAACAGGAGTCTCAATTGCTGCAACCTGTTGTGACCTTGGAGAGGAGACACTCTTCAAAAATGAATGTAACTGATCTAACTGAGCCTTAAGCTCATCTTTCTTTTGTTTGTCATTGATCATCCTTGATTTTGTCATTGAAGCCACCACATCAATCAGATTCATTTGTTGATTTCTAATGGGTCTTCCCAAGTTAACCGTACTCAATTGATAGTCTATGAGCTGCATATCCCCTACCTCCTTTTCAATCATAGGCACGACACATTCAACAACTATTTCCCCTTTATCTGTGAGTCTAGTAGAATGCAAAATTTTAGCCCTCTTCTTAGGCCTTTCCTATTCAATCTCCTTCATCATGTCCTCCCAATTAAGAGGTTGAGGAGGTGTTTTAGCTCTCTTCTGCAAATCTAATTTCAACCATGTAGGAGCACTAGGAGTCATCATCATGGAAGAGGAAGCAGCAACTGTAGAGGATGGCTGAATATCTACTTCAGGTTGAGAATCAACCTTTGCCTTTTCTTGTTGCTCCTGCAGCACATGCATCTATACCAACTTCTTAGCCTCTTCTCTATCTCTTTGTTCCTGCATTTTCCTGTCTTCTTCTTCTTTTCTCAATCTTTCCTGTTCCATTTGATCCTTCTCTTTTTCTTTCTCTAAGGCCTCTCTTTCTAACACTTCTGACTCTAAAGCTTTAAGTTTTGCAGCTTCGGCCTCTCCTTCTTTTTGCTTCCTTTCGGTTTCTTCCCTTTCTATCCTTTCTATTTCCAAGGCTATGAATTTCTCTGCCTTTTCCGTTTCTTTCTCAGCTTGCTGTTACTTTACAAGCTCTTCAGCCTCCTTTTCTTTCCTTAGAGCTTCAACGTCTTGTTCTTCCTGTCAAGTCTCCTCTGCAAGCTTCAATCTAGCAACCAGGGCTTCCTTTTCCCTTCGGTTTCTTGCTTTCTCCTCCTCGAGATCATGGATCTTCTGTATCAATTCTAGCTTGTCATTTTCTGCCTTGACCTTGATCTCATGCTCTCGTTGCCTCATTTGCTCCTCCATTGTATCAGCTGCTGTCCTTGTTTCAACTTCTTTTACCTTTGATTGCTACTATTGAAGTAGAGCATCAGCTTGCAACTTTACATCCATTTCCTTTTGTTTCTTCACAGCAGCCCTTGCATCAGATTCTCTGGTAGCATCTTCAAACTGTTTCCATTGTTCTTCCTGTGTAAGAATCTGCTCAACAGTATAATCTAGAGATACATTTTCTTGCAAGTTCTTCTCTGACAGAGTTTCATCCGAGTCTGTCTCAATTTCTACCAACTCTTCCTCCACTTCTTTTCCTTTAGTAGCTTCAGCCATGGAATAAAGCACTCCTTGAACTTCTTTACTTTTCTTCCTTGTGAGTGGAGCTTGTGCAGATGACTCACCCAATGCGGGCGTAGGAACAACAGATTCAATTGAAACATCTACCTCGGGTGGCTCTTCTTCTTCATCAACTACGTCCAACTCTGTTTCTTCAACATCCGGAGGAAAGAATTCCAATGGTTCCTTGGAAGGTGCCTTTCTTTTAATCCTCTTATACCCTTTACCTTTCTTGAGGATTGGTCCCTGAGGAGCTTGAGTCCTCATCATCAACCATTGCACACTTCTATCCAAGACTGTTCTTCCGAGTTTCTTAATGTCAATAGTTTCTTCTTCATTCCAATCTATTGGATCTAAGTTTTTGGTGCCAATCTTCAAAGCTTCATATGAGGGATCTAATACCATTCCATCATCCACCAAAGTGTCAAGAATATTATCTTTAATACCCAGCTCTACCATAAGTGAGAATGGTAATCTCTCATAATTCTTCTTCCTTAAGTCAAATTCATCCTGCCTATCACACCAAAAATCCTCTAACAAATTAAAATGTCTAGTAAATACTGAAGGTAATAAAGCATACATCTTCTTCTTGGGATCAAAATACTTACGAGCTGTATACAATCCCAATTTTAATTGTATCAACTCATTACAAACCACCTTAGCTGCCTTCAAGTGTTGACAGCCATATTCCCCCAGTTTTATAGGAAACTTATGGCATCCTGTCTTATACTTCATCCCAAATGTAGCATTAACTCCAATGGCTTGATATACAAATTCCATAAGCACTATTCTATTGCTGCAGCATCTTGGAAGTAAATGGGGATGACCTTCAAACCCAAACAATCTGAAGTATGTAAATTTGGGGTATTGGATATACCAATTCCCCATTCAGAAATGATTGCCATAGCTTCTTGGCTTAACCTGTATCCTGCATCTCCACTCAACTGGTTGATAACTACATATAAAAAGGCATCATTGACTCTTCTGAAGTGAGTCTCAGCCACCTGAAGAGATAATTGATCATAGTGTTCCCATACCTTCTTTTGTCCATCCAAGACTCCCATTATACCTACTTTGTTTAATCCTGGGAAAATACCCAATCTTGCTGCAGCATAGACCACATATGAAGTCATGAAGAAATATTTGGTCTGTCTGACCCTTGTGAGCTGATCATGTATGGCATTAGAAACAATCATTGACCAATCAAATTGATAATCACCCTTAAAGATCACTTGAATAAAATGAAACATCCATTCCTTGAAATGGAAGGCATCCCTCTTCCAAAACACTCTAGACAACATCAATATTAAATCAGATATCTCCTTCTTGAAGTCTGCTCTCTTTGGCTGGTCTGCCAGTTTGCTCAAAGACTTCTTCTCGGTACTTAACCATCTTTTGTTTAAATGAGACTTATTGGAGTCTTTATGCTTACTGTATTTCTCCAATGCCTGAGCCTCAGTCAACTGCACTAAATTCTTGGGATCAGGAACATTGAATATGCTTTGGAACATCTGCGGAGTAAGATCTATAATCACATTATTTTGTGAATCCATGCATAATCTGGTAGTTGGATTATAAGTACTAGCCACTGTACATATCAACTCCGGACACTAAACTGACAAAGGAAACGTAGTGATATGTGCAAGACTGTAGTCAACAATCCTTTGTGTTCTCTGTGTCAAGTTTTCCCTTTCTGCAAAGGTCTCTTCATCTAATTCATCAAAACTATACTGGCCCAGATTGGTATCTATGATATCTGACCAGTTTGATTCCACCTTGCTCGCCTTCACCACCGGATTCCTATGATCATACCTTAATGTATAAGGTAACTGTTCTGGTTTCACCTTCTTAATTTTCGGTGCTGTCTTTGACGTTCCAGCCGGTTGATTCCTTCGAGCAGCCTCTTTTGATGTTCCTGACATCTCTCAAATCTCCTGCAAGAAAACCTCTAATTAGACCTTCAAATAAATCATTATAAAACATGTTTTTTAAAAAATACCTGTTACATATACATCAGAGTTGGAACCAGACAGAAGCTGAAAACAAGTGCTTTTACAAAACTGGCGGACTCGGAGCAAAAACCGATATAGGAACTTTAGCTAGTAACAAACGGGCTCGGAGTCGGAATCGGGGAAGTTATCAGAACCAGGATCAGAATGAAAAAGGGATTTGGTTTTTCTTGAAATTCTCTTCATTTCATATTCTATTTCCATTCCGCCTCCGCCTCCGACTTAGTTATCGTTACTTTGACAAAAGACTTCCCACCATATGCAGAGCCGGACACGGGATGAAAATGGAACTAATAACCTTTACAAACAAAATCCTTAAGTTCAAGATCAGTTCCGATCCCGCCTCCGCTAGTCATCACATACTTCAAGAAAACCTTTTAGAACTCGAAATCGAAAATGATATAGAAATGGAATTGATAACTTTGGTAAAAACAAAACTCTTATGCCCATACCCATTCCAATCTCGCCTCCGCTTATGCTAATCATGACATCATCAAATTTATTCATTTTCATCATAACTTCATGATTAAACCTAGATCACCATAAAATGGCAAAGGAGCTTAAAAACTCTACCCTCATATGAGTGTGGGGAACAATTGTATTTTAGAGCCATTTATTTAAATCTTATTTTTAAAGTAATTGCAGAGACCGACGAAACCCTAATCTAACAAACTTAATAAAACTAGGGCACGGGTTTTAAAACCCTGCCATTCTACCAAACAACGAAACCCTAAATTAAACAATAAATCTAATCTACCTCAACTAATTGTAAAATCTCTAACCTACCTCATTGTAAAATCTCTAACCTAACTCACGCCATAATAAAAACCTTTAATCTAATCTAAATCTACTGTAAATCAAAAATGACACGACGCGATCACGATTAAGACGTGAAAGTGACAATGCCCAAAAATAGAAATAAATGACACGACAAAATAAAACAACAAAGATTAAAAAAAAAACAAAACAAACCAAAACAAGAACCTGCTCATTTAATCACATCGATGATCATAAAATTGCTTTAAAACACAATGATTGAACACGTGAACAGATACAAAACAAAACACAACAAACACAACTGCAAATAAAACAACGAACAACAAAGATAAAAGACCTACCTTAAATGCAAACAAAACCATGCCAACTTTTTGAATCGATCCACACACAATCCCTTCTCTATCTCAATCAATTTGCTCAAACGAACTCTGCTATTGCTCTTCGCACTCTCAGACTTGTAATAATAACAATAATAATTGGCTTTAACCCTTAATAAAGAAAAATATGTGAATTTCTACCTACATTGGCAACCACCATTAATGCATTAAAACGCAGTAAAGACGGAGTCGGAACTGTAAGAGAACGAACACTGGTCTGCAGTGCAACTTCAGTCAAAAAGTCAACGACAAAAATTGGCGGTGTTGGAACTAAAATGGGATCAGGATCTTAAAATCATAAACTTTCCAAACCTTATCCCCATTTCGACTCTGCGTCCGACAACTAAAAACAAAACAAAAACAAAAACAAAAAGTTAAGTAAAAGACCAACCTAATAAAATAAAACACAAAAACCGAGACAAACAAACATTAAAAAGGGAGCGGAGGCGGGATCGGAATTGAATTTGATTTTACAAAATTTGAAAAATACCATCCCAATTCCCACTCCTGCTCCACTTCCACCAAAGAGCAAAAAAAACAAAGGCAAGACTGTCAGAATAGAACCAAAATACACCTCAAAAGATCTTTCAAAACCCGATTCAGATCCGGTCTCGCCTCCAAGAAAGAAATCAAAGAAAAACAAAGTATTGGAAAAACTAGACTCCAAACTTTGTTCCAAAAACAACTAAGTACAAAAACACAAAGGGGGACCCATTTTGACCAACACAAAAGATGGGGTGGTTATGCAAGGCATAACAAATGGTGACTCGGTTGGCAAAATGGTTTACCTATTTTCAAAATACCCAAAGAAAATTTTAGTCACCCAAAAACTACTTGGCTTATAAACACCTTACCTTGAATGAGATCAGATATTTGTAAGATAATCCTGAGTTTGAATCTCAAATGTAATGTGCTCATGAGTTATTTCTGAATCTGAGTGTGTGCCTATATTGTGCATCATTCTTTGTAGATACTTTCTCTGCTTGTAAACAACTATACCTAAGTTTCAAGCCACATAAGTTGAGTCCTTTAACTATCGTACAGTAAAATCCTGGGTATTGCTCCGCTGCTAGATAGACGTCCATAGCCCTGATGGAAATACCTCTAGTCCTCTCAAAGCATTGCTCTACTACCAGATAGGCATCCATAGCCCCGATAGAGATACTTGATTACCCACTTGATATTGAGCTTTTTCTTTCTTTATTTCTCTTTCTCTCTCTTTTTTTTTTTTGAATAGAAATTCTTTTATGCATCTCTCAATACTCAGATTCAATGAATCTAAAATGTGGGTTGAGTACTACAATGGATTTCATGATAGTTTTGGAATCTGATTTTTCACTTGAAACATAGATAGAGTCACTCTAAAACAAATAGGTAACTAGTCATGCAGATGTTTTTCTAATTCGGTGACAGATCTTTGATCACAATTCATGAGATATTCACATTTACATCTTCTGTCCTTAATAACTTTTCCAACCCAAACTAGAATGATCATAAAACATAAGTTTTAGAATGAAATCCTTTTAAGTGATTATAATGAGAATACCTAAACCAATTTCTCTCCTAGTACCAATAGTATACTTTGAATAACAACCCCCTAACTTGAGATGAGCAAAATAAGAATCCCCAATGAAACAAGACAAAACAAAACCAAAAAAACAAAAACAAAGAAAGAAAAGAAAATAAAACAAACAAACAAGCAAAAAACAAAAAATACAACCTAAAAACTAAACTTAATTACATATGATACAATATAGTACATTCTTTTTCCAAAACACCAGACTTTCTATGCACCAAAATAGTGCTTGAGAAACTGACCATTAACTGGTAATGGAACAGGCTCTCCTATTAGGGTACTCAAACGAAAGGCATTCTCCCCTAATATTTCAGCTATTTGGTAGGGACCTAACCAAAGTCTATCGAATTTCTGATGGTCTCCCTTCCTTTCTCTAGCCTTATCCCATAATAGCACAAGGTCTGATATTCTAAAAGCTTTCACTTTGGCTCTTTTGTCAAACCAGCGCTTGACAACAGCCTGATGTTTAGAGAATTGCTGCAAAGCAGCATCTCTTTGTTCTTCCATGTTCAATAAGTTAAGCAGTCTTACCTCAATCCTATCATCCCTATTATAAAACTCCTGCATGAATTTCAGAACAGGTATTTGTAAATGTATGGGAAAGATTGGATCCTGGCCATAAACTAGCTTAAAGGGTGAATTACCTAGGGCTGCTTTAATTCTGGTTCGATCTGCCCATAAGGCAAATCTCAACTGGGTATGCCAGTCCCTAGGGTTACTTTCTAACAACCTTTTTATTACTTCCAATAAATTCTTATTTGTGGACTCAGCCACTCCATTCCCCTGAGGGTAATAATTGGAAGAATATTTTAATACAATCTTATGCTCATAAGCCCATGAAATAAATTCAGCAGAGGAAAAAGCAGGGCTATTATCACATACCAGAGCGAATGGAACTCCAAACCTGGTTGTGATGTTCTCTGTTAGAAACTTAATAACCACCTCCGTGGTGCTATTTTTGCAAGGCAAAGCCTTCGTCCAACGCATGCAATAATCCGTCGTAGTTAAGATGAATCTATGACCTGCAGAAGAATTTGGATTAATCACCCCTACAAAATCAAGTGCCCATTGGGAAAATGGCCTTACCTCATAAACCGGCTATAGAGGCATTGCAGGATTTCTTTCTCTTGATACAAAAGTTTGACATACATGAAAAGTCCTACAATGTTGATGTGCATCCCTAAACACATAAGGCCAATAGTAACCTGACCTTAAAATCTGATGAGCCAACGCATCAGCAGATCCATGTCCTATTCCATGCCTACCATGAAATTCACTTATAGCATGTTTAGCTTCTTGTTGATCCAGACAACGCAAGTAGATTCCTTGGAAATTCTTCCTATAGATTGATCCTCCTTTAAGAATATAATGGGTGCTTTTCATCCTTAGTGCTCTTCTTTGAGTTGCATTCATCCCTTCTGGACACTTGTTGTTGAGGAAGAAAGAAACTAAGTCTATATACCAGGGATCTTTTGTGAATGACTTAACAGTGTATTGTTGACAAGTTATACTTCTGTCCACTTCAGCCATTGCCTTTGATTAACCTTGACCTCTTACAAGCTTCATTGGGTGAATCTCCAAGTCAAATTCTTGCAAAATGGCCATCCATTTCCCTCTTCTTTCTCCTAGCTCACTTTGCATCAGGAGGGATTTTACAGCTGGATCTGGGACTATAGCCATCACTTGACTTCGGATTATGTAGTGTCTGAATTTTTTCACTGCTCACACCAATGCAAAAGCCTATTTTTCTATTGATGAATATCTTACCTCTGCATTCTTAAAGGGAGAGCTCATAAAAGCAATAGGCCTCTCTTCATTCTCTTCTCTTCTCTGTGTCAAGACTGCTGTACATGAATGTTCAGAAGCAAAAGAATAGATGTAAAAGGGTTTTAGATAATCTGGGCTTGTTAAAACAGGTGCCTCAAATATAGCTTGTTTAATCTGTATGAAAGCAGATTTAGCCTCTTCACTCCATTCAATCTTCACATCCTTCTTCATCATTTCATTAAGTGGTTTAACAATTTCTGCAAACCCTATTATAAACTTCCTAACAAAATTAACCCTTCCAAAGAAAGATCTCATCTCCTTCTTACTTCCTGGCCTTGTCAACTTCAAAATGGCTTCTACTCTATCAGGATCTATGGAAATTCCCTCCTCTGATATAATGTGACCCAAAAGCTTCCCTTTAGAAACTCCAAATACACATTTCTTTGGATTGAGAGAAACACCATAACTAATACATTTCTTCAGTACTTTCTCTAAATCAGCAGCATGATCTTCTCTACTCTTAGAGAAGATGGTCAGTTTATCAACATAGATGATTATACACTTTCCTATTAGGTCTTTAAATGCTACATCCATCGCTCTTTAAAAAGTAGCACCAACATTAATCAGACCGAATGGCATCCTCCTGTAGGAAAATGTGCCCCACTTTGTAGTGAAAGCAGTCTTCATCCTATCCTCATGACTTACTAGTACTTGATTATATCCGGAATATCCATCCAAGAGAGACATCATTTGAGATCTATTAACCTTTTGCAATACTTCATCAAGAGAAGGTAATGGATAATTGTATTTCTCATAGGCTTTGTTTAAATTTTTGAAATCCACACATAACCTGATTTCCCCATTCTTCTTCCTCATAGGAACTAGATTAGCCACCCAGGTAGAGTGTCTAACTGGAAAAATTATTCTTCCAGCCAAAAGTTTTTGTACTTCTCTCTGGATTAGAGGCTCGATTAATGCATTGACTAGGCGTTGCTTTTGGCGAAATGGCTTGGCTTTTGGCTTAAGAGGAATCATATGTGTGATGACAGATGTATCAAAAGTCTTCAGATCATCGTAGCTCCAAGCAATTGCTTCAATATTTTGCTTTAAAACTTTGATTATCTCATCCTTTATTTTCGGAGGACAAGTCTTTCCTATAAGAACATTCCTTTCTACCCCTGAGTGAGTCAAATTAACGGATCGATACTTGCCTTCCTCACTCTTTGTAGGCATTCTCTGATTAGCTCGTGGATCTAAATCAAATATCCTCTCCAATGCTATCATCCCTTTTGGAATGTTATTACTCTTTAAATCCATTATCCCTTCTGGATTGTCACTTTCTATATTGTCACTTCCTGGATTCCAATCTCCTTGATCCCTGTCAACATCATCAATTATCTGTCCTTGAAATACATCAGAACTCTCCAAAAAGGCTAAAATATGTTGGTCATCATTAAACACCTGGAAGTGTTTAACATTGTCAGGAATTGCAGGAACTGAAATCAATTCCACAGAAAACTTTTTTAGATTTGAATCCTGCATGGGCTCTAATGTACTTGCTGCAACAGCAAGAGCATTTGCTATTTGATTTTCTTCCCTTGGAATAAGAGTAATCCCAAAGGTGTCAAAATCTTCTATTAAATTCCAGACCCTATTCCTATAAGCGGCCAATCTTTTATTATGGCAAGTGTATTGACTACGTACCTATTTCACAATTACCTCAGAGTCTCCCATCACTGTAAGAGTAGTTACCTTCTTCTTATGAGCAAACATAAGTCCTCTTTCAAGTGCCTCATATTCAGCCACATTATTAGTGCAACCAAACTACAATCTGTAAGAAGCAAAATAAGTTTTTCCC
The DNA here is from genome assembly GCA_007115665.2 of Sequoiadendron giganteum. Lineage (NCBI taxonomy): Eukaryota > Viridiplantae > Streptophyta > Pinopsida > Cupressales > Cupressaceae > Sequoiadendron > Sequoiadendron giganteum. The sequence goes on along the minus strand of CM021102.1, from coordinate 493,812,094 downwards.
TTTCGGGTTTGTTAGTTCAATTCTAGCTCCACTTCCTGCTTTAGATCCACAACAACCAGTCCCAGTAGAGTGCCGAGACAAGGGGCCAACGAGGTGACAAGGGTCAGAAGGGGTGGAGGTAGAGAAGATGGAGGATGGGGGGATGGAGGAGGACGAGGAGATGATGGGGGAGACAGGTGAGGAGGATGGGGAGGAGATCATCATAGGAGGAGGGATGGGGGATGACAGCCGAAGAGGCAGTTACCGCTGATCAAAGAGGAGGCGAAGATGGAGGAGGACCGACCCGAGGTGAGTGTAGCGGTGAAGGTGGCAGTTTAGGAGGGGGAGAAACATGTTGAGATACATGCTTTAGAGGTGGCACAACCAGAGGCAGAGGCTATAGAGGTTGAGGCAGGGGGAGAGGGGGGACAAGAGGAGAAGGCCGAGCAGTAGGCTATAGGAGAGGAGGATATGGATGATGTAGAGAGGGTCCTTCATGAGAGGATTATCATGGGGATCAAGGAGGTGTGGCTAGAGGAGGGCCAAGTAGATGAGGGTAGTGCAAATCAGAGGATAGTCACCTTGTAGGCATGTGTGCAGGCTTTAGAGGTAGAGCTACATATTGTGACTACAAAGAGGGATGACCTTAAGGCTAAGAGGGATGCCTTCCAGGTTGAGAGAGACCTAGCCATGATTAGCTGACAACATATAGACTGGTGGATGATTGAGTTTATAGCTAAATGTAGTGGAACTATCATGGATGTTTCTAGAAAGTATGTTAGGGCCAGTAGGGCCATTCAGTACTATAGAGATCTCTACGAGAGAGTGGTACCACCAGAGAGGAGGGATCCCTCATTTTTAGAGATTGACAATGGTTCTTAGGTAGGAAACACAATAGGTCAGAGGGTGAGACATCAAATTCCAGATGAGCAATCCCCTATGATAGGCCATCCACCATGGAGCACAGGCTCAAAGAGTCACCGCGCAGGGAGGATAAGGAGGCCCCAGGGATAGGAGATCGGGGCAACTCAAGATGGATCATTTTTATATTTATGTGTTATGTTATATGGACACTTATATTTTTTATTATCAAGCCTGCAAGCTCCATCTTTATTCGATACGATACATCATGAAATTGTACCTATGGCACATTATTGAGTGATTATATGATATGATTTTTGGCGGCGGTTGATGACATGCATTGATATATGATTATGCTTTCTGTTTATGATGATGTTATGCTTATGATGTTCATGTTGTGCTTATGATGTCTACTAATGCATTTTATATGATGATATGATGGTTTAACATGCTTTATGATTATGTGTTTATGATCATGTTATGAATGTTTTTATGCTTCTCATGAAATGTATGGATGATAAATTCAATATGGATGACCTAGTTTGAGAAATGCAATATGATATGATGATGTGAACTTATGATTATGGATGTTTATATTATCATGATATGTATGAATAATGGATGCAATAGAAATGTCCTAATGTTGTGAATGTAATATGCAAATGCAATTTAATGTTAATGTAATGGAATGCTTATATGATAATGCAAAATGTGATGATGGAGAATGTATAATATAAATGCACAATGTGATGCGTAATATGAGATGACATGTTATTATTGATGCAATGTGATCTGAAATGCAATGCGTAAAATCTACCATGATGTAATGCAATGTGATGGGAAATGTAGAAGTGAACTTTGACTAACAATATCTCAAGCGTACGATCTCGGATTTCGATGAAACGAACATTGTTGGGTTCTTCTCGATGAGCTCTTCGCATTGACGTCATTTTCGTCGATTTCTGAGATGGCCAATTTTTTCACTTCCCATTTGGTCAACCATTGTACAAGCGAACTTTGACTGACAATATCTCAAGCGTATGATCTCGGATTTCAATGAAATGAACATCGTTGGGTTCGTTTCATTGAGCTCTTCACGTTGACGTCATTTTCGTCGATTTTCGAGATGGTCAATTTTTTCGCTTCCCATCTGGTCAACCATTGTACAAGCGAACTTTGACTGACAATATCTCAAGCGTACAATCTCGGATTTTTATGAAACGAACATCGTTAGGTTCGTCTTGTCGAGCTCTTCACATTGACGATGTTTTAGTCAATTTTTGATATGGTCAATTTTTTTGCTTCCCATCTAGTCAACCATTGTACAAGCGAACTTTGACTGACAATAACTCAAGCGTACGATCTGTTATTTCAATGAAACGAACATCGTTGGGTTCGTCTCATCGAGCTCTTCGCATTGACATCATTTTCATTGATTTCCAAGACAGTTAATTTTTTCGCTTCCCATCTGGTCAACCATTATACAAGCGAACTTTGACTAACAATATCTCAAGTGTACAATCTCAGATTTTGATGAAACGAACATCGTTGGGTTCTTCTTGTTGAGCTCTTCACATTGACGACGTTTTAGTCGATTTTTGAGACGGTCAATTTTTTCGCTTCCCATCTGGTCAACCATTGTGCAAGCGAACTTTGACTGACAATATCTCAAGTGTACAATCTCGGATTTCAATGAAACGAACATCGTTGGGTTCGTCTCATCAAGCTCTTTGTGTTGACATTTTTTTTCGTTAATTTCTGAGACGGTCAATTGTTTCACTTCCAATCTGATCAACCATTGTACAAGCGAACTTTGACTGACAATATCTCAAGCATACGATCTCGGATTTTGATGAAATGAACATCTTTAGGTTCTTCTCGTCAAGCTCTTCGCTTTGATGTTATTTTTGTCGATTTCTAAGATCGTCAATTTTTTCAATTCCCATCTGGTCAACCATTGTACAAGCGAACTTTGACTGACAATATCTCAAGCGTACAATCTCAGATTTTGATGAAATGAACATCGTTAGGTTCATCTCGTTGAGCTCTTCACATTGACGACGTTTCTGTAGATTTTCGAGACGGTCAATTTTTTCACTTCCCATCTGGGCAACCATTGTGCAAGTGAACTTTGACTGACAATATCTCAAGCGTACGATCTGTTATTTCAATGAAACGAACATCGTTGGGTTCGTCTCATCGAGCTCTTCGCATTGACATCATTTTCATTGATTTCCAAGACAGTTAATTTTTTCACTTCCCATCTGGTCAACCATTGTACAAGCAAACTTTGACTAACAATATCTCAAGTGTACGATCTCAGATTTTGATGAAACGAACATCGTTGGGTTCTTCTTGTTGAGCTCTTTGCATTCACGTCATTTTTGTCAATTTCTGAGATGGTCAATTTTTTTGCTTGCCATCTGGTCAACCATTATACAAGCGAACTTTGACTAACAATATCTCAAGCATACGATCTCAGATTTCGATGAAACGAACATCATTGGGTTCATCTCGTTGAGCTCTTCGTGTTGACATTGTTTCTGTCAATTTCTAAGACCATCAATTTTTTCGCTTCCCATCTGGTCAACCATTGCATAAGCGAACATTGACTAACAATATCTCAAGCGTACGATCTCGGATTTCAATGAAATGAACATCGTTGGGTTCATCTCGTCGAGCTCTTCATGTTGACGATGTTTCCATCGATTTCTGAGATGGTCAATTTTTTTGCTTGCCATCTGGTCAACCATTGTACAAGCAAACTTTGACTGACAATATCTCAAGCGTACGATCTCGGATTTTAATGAAACGAAAATCATTGGGTTCATCTCGTCGAGCTCTTCACGTTGACTTTGTTTTTGTCAATTTTTGAGACAATCAATTTTTTCACTTCCCATCTAGTCAACCATTGTATAAGAGAACTTTGACTGACAATATCTCAAGCGTACGATCTCAGATTTCGATGAAACGAACATTATTGGGTTCTTCTCATCGAGATCTTCGCATTGACATCATTTTCATCAATTTTTGAGATGGTCAATTTTTACACTTCCCATCTAGTCAACCATTGTACAAGGAAAAACTTTGACTGACAATATCTCAAGTGTACGATCTTGGATTTCGATGAAATGAACATCATTGGGTTCGTCTCATCGATCTCTTCATGTTGATGTCATTTTCGTTGATTTTTGAGACAGTCAATTTTTTCGCTTCCCTTCTGGTCAACCATTGTGCAAGCGAACTTTGACTGACAATATCTCAAGCATACGATCTTGGATTTTTATGCCCTTAATTTTCCATCCATCTCTTATAAAGAATCATAAGTGGTAGCCACTTGGAGGATCTATTATTCAATCTTCTATATTTGGCCTTTGATATTTTTAGTCAATCTTGGTCACTACAAGTAGAATTGATACAGAGAATTAACATCACTCTCAATATTCTTTATTATGTTAATGTTCGATTCTTACAAAGTGTGATTTGGTGCACGTCTTTCTTTCTTCATCCATTCTAATATTTGCAAGTTATGTAGTGATGCTTTTTTGGAGTGTGCTTGCTTGCTTATCCATGTCTATAATAAGGTCATCTACTATTAATTTGATATGTTGGCCCAAAGGCTGTGATGTATCCCCTTGAAAATGTGGAAACCTATTTTGTAGGTTACTTATGATTCCTTCTAGTTGTTCTATATTCTCCACATGTTATTTAAGGATGTCCTCTCGAGTTGTTTGATGAAAGATGTCCCTAAGTTGAAATTTTTGCAGTCAAAGTTAATCAATGGATATGTTACGCTTGAGATATTATCAGTAAGCATGCAAGTTAATCAACTCGGAGTATCAATATCTTATCACCCAAACAGTCTCACCAAACCTTGATCACAACATGTCCTAGGATGTATCCTTCCCACAATGAACATAAGCATCAGGTACCTCGCAGTAGTTTAGCCTTGGCTAGCAATACGAAGAACATTAACTTGTTTGTTTACTTTCTCTTCGGTCTTTGTGACTTATCTTATTTTGTGCTCATTCCAAGGACCTCTCGATGATGCCTAAAAAAAATAGGTTTAGAGAGAAAGGAATGGGGCAATGATCATTATCTTTTTGTCTGTTATGCTTGTTGGATATTCTTATTAAATAACTTGGTGAATACTTGCTTTGTTAGGTCTGTCCCTGCAAGGTTTTTGTATGTCAAGTGTGAACATGGATACTCCTATCTAATTGTCGAGTCAAATTCCATCATAGTAGGTACAACACCATCCTGGTCCTTTATACCTTGATGCATCGTACCTATGCGTGTTATCAAACATAAAGTAATTGGCCCTTTGAAAATCCCAACTCCTGGTAAGCAAATCATCATCATCACCATAATGTAGGCTTGTTGGATCCTCCTTCCATCCATCTTATTCGTCTTATTCTTCTATGTTTACTAACATTTCTATCTAAATTAGGTGTGAGATCTCAAAATATACACAAGGCTACCCATGGCCGATGACTATCTATACATCATCAGAATTGTCTACATCAAAGAATTATCTTTCGTCCTCTGATCAATAGAACCACTTCACTCGCATTTTTATCGCGATCTCGATTGGAAAATTAGCATTTTCATTTGATCTCTCGAGGGGGCAACATACCAGCATAATCCTTCCGCTGGGGCAACACTGGGGCATCTGAAAAATTAAAAAAAATGATTTTTGATCACATCAGTTTATTCTTTGAATCAATGCAACAAGTACATTGCTTCAAAGAGGGGAAAAATGTAGACACGTAAAATATACATGCACTTGATCTTGATCTTACTAACATCAGTTTGTCCTAAATCATCTCCTTTACTAATCAATTTAATTAAATAATCTTTATTTGATTAAATTCATCATATTCCCTCTCTTAATTAAATAAATCAAATTTATCTGATTAAGTCATTCTCCTCTATTAATTAAACAAATCATTTTATTTAATTAACCCTCATATCCCTCTCTAATTAAATAATTCATCTTATTTGATTAAATCCCTAAATTCTTCTTATTAAATTGAATAAATTAAACCTTATTTAGTTTAATCTAACATTGTCCCCTTTAGTTAAATAAATCAAATCATTTATTTAGTTAAATCTTTCTTCACAATTCTTGATTTAAATTAACTTATAAATTCAAGTCAAAGTTGTTTTTAATCTTAATCTATGTCACATCCTCTAGAGAATGCAACTTGCACAATAAATCAATTACTTTGATTTATTAAATCTCCTATTTTCCCTCACATGGCATAAAAAGGGAATATTCTTCCAAATTCAAAAATCCCTCCAAAAGGGATCGGTACTTCCAACAAGGCATTTAAGGCCTCTTACATGTTCTTGGCCTTGAGCCAAGTGATATTAACTCCATTTCCTTCTCCCTCCAACATGTCACATTCAAATTTCAAATTTGAATCTCATGACATTTATCATGCACATTGACCAAAATGTGCACAACCTTCAACCATTCACATCTTGAAAAGTGGCACTTAGCCATTGGATGTTGAATGATCTGACATTGTTCAATCTCGCTCTCTTTTCCATTTTGGAAATCTATAAATGAGAGACTCTTCCTCTCATTCTAACATACACAATTTGAGTAAACTTACTATACTCAACTTCATACTCATCCACACTTAGAGAAAAGTTACTCTCTTCACATTGAGAGCTAATTTTATCCATTTCATAGGGTTGAAGAAATTTACAGTTGAGCTCACTCTAGTCCCTTCAATGCCTGACAACATTACTAACTTTCAGGTGTTTGAATATGACAAGCATATTCTAGACTTTATTACAAGCTGTGATGTGTTTGCCTCCCAAGTTATTGATGAGATAGAACCTCAAGAAGTAGAAATCGACTTTGGAGGAATCATCAATCTAAAAACTAATACCATTCCAAGGGGTATGGTGCAACTTGAACGAATTTTTGACTTGTATTAAATAAGAGATCAAGAACAATAGACTAAAAGGGAGTCCATTAGCAGCCAATGCGAAACATATAATATGGGGACACCGGATGACTTGAAGAACGTCCTTATTGGCAAGGTGTGTACTCCAGAGAAAAGGAAAGGGATTATTGATACCTTACATACATATCATGATGTAATAGTTTGGAGTTATGAAGATTTGAAAACATATGATACTTTGATCATCACACACACTATTCATCTATGATGCTTTTGTTTGCTTTGTTTCTACTTTGCTTTGGTAGATTAGGTTTGCTTTGTTTTGCTTTTGGGTTCCTAATTTCTTTGGGCTATTGCAATTCCTGTGCACCAGAGCTATTTTGTTTGGGATTGTTCTGAAAATTTCTTTTATAAACTCTAATCATTTTTTCAGAATTGGGTGGTGGAATTATTTTATCTGCTCTTCTTTGTGCTTAGAATTAGAACTACTTGTTTTAGATACACTTTGGAATATATTTGGGTCTCACATTTCATATTGTACTACCAAAATTTCTGGAGTTGCATGAGGTTCTTGAGTAGTTTGGCCTGGTGAAAAATCTTATATTCTGCTTCAGTGCCACTATGTTCCTCATCCCTGGGCATGAGTTTCATTACTTACAAAAGGTGAACAAGAAAGATCTATAAATAAGAAAAGAGAAAACAAGAAAAATTTGAGTGCCTTCACCTTATCAGGATTATCCTAGTATCTCTACCAGGGCTATAGACACTTGATTGGTAGTAGAGCTATGCTTGGGAGGATCACAATGATAACCTCACCGGGGCTATAGACGCTTGACTAGCAGCGAGGCTCTATCCAGGTTGCTTTTGAATTTTGAATCCTATGTAGCTTGGTCAAATTTACTCTGGTTCTTCTTGTACTTACATGGTAAGGATCAATGCATAATACACACACTTGGACCCTGGTATAGGAAAAGGTCTTCTTACTTGTGGTTTCTGAAACTTTGTTCTCAAGAGTCATGATGGAAAGATTGAAACCATAGATTCTAGGTTCTTGATTCTAGTTTATCTTTGAAATGCTCTGGAGCATTTCCCCAGCAGAGTCGCCATTTGTTGTGCAGTTTTTTGCACCCACGCCCCTACTGAAAGTGGGGACCCTCTTTCTTCACTTTTTGGTGTTTTGACCCTTCTTTTCTGAGGGTTTTTCTTGCTTGGGTTTGTGCTTTAAACATCCATTTTTCCAATTGAAGTGGCCTTCATTTGAACTATATTGAAAATCTGAAGTTTTGGCTTTATCTCGGGTTTTTCACTATTTTCGGAAAAATCTGCCTAGGCCGGATTCTCCCAGTTCCTTAATTGCTACTTTTGCACTGCTTTCGGGAAAGTCCGCACATCCCGGATGTCCCCAAAATCCATGGCAGTGTCGAATCCCCGAAATCCATGGTGGTGTCAATCCCCGAAAGTCTTTTTTGGCCGTGGCTATCTTGTCAAATGCATTAATGGCGTTTGTGCAAAGGTCTTTTGGGTTTGATATATTGATTCTTTGAGGATTAATTGATCATTTGATTTTGTGCATTTTCTATCATTTGGGCTTGTGTGTTGAGGTTCTTGGTGTTTGCTGGATATCTGGATTTTTGAGGCCATTTGGATTGTGCGTTTGCATTTCCTGTGCATGGGTTGTATTCGGTTTGCATTGAGCAGTTATATCTCGACTTCACTAGTTTCAACCTTTGTGTTTCCATGGTATGTAGATGTGCCCTATTCTCTATTGATTTCAATGGCTTTTATTTGTTTGCTCGGGGAGTCCTTCGACGGTTTCTTGGTTTTTCTAGATGCGCGTCATCATTGTGCGTTTTGGGGTTTTCATTTGGTGCACCAGTCCATTTTATTTATCAGGCATGTGCATCTTTGTCTGGTGTTGCCTTTTATTTGGGCGAGCGCTTGTTGTGGTTTCATACTCTCCATTTAGGTATATTAGGAAGTCGTCTGTACTTTCATGGCACACATATGGGTTTTTGACCTAGGGCATAGCCAATCCTCTTCAAATTTTTGTGAAGAGTGTCCTTATTTCACGTTTTATTTCTCAGGGCCCTAGGTTTGTTGGTTTCGGAGTTTCGACATAGATTTAGAGTGATTTGAATCAATTTGATGAAAGTACCGAGGATGTAAACAGGTTAGGGTTTTCTAGACAGGTTCGGGTTTTTGAGGTCTTCGCAGAATTTCGCTTCCCTCGGATTTCCCTGAATTTTCTATCTCCTCTTCTTTTTTCACTTTCTGTCGGATTTCATTTGGTTTCACCAAAATCCAGTCCATCCAGATTTTCCCGAGGTCCGCGATCGGGTCATTTTATCGATTTTGAGCTTTGATACTGTTATATCTGGATTTCACCAAAATCCATTCCATTCGGAGTTTCAGAAAATCGATAAGAACTCCTCCAATACTTTATGTTTTTGCACCATACCACTACCAAAATGAGTCCAACTTAGTCCTCTTTGAATCCATATCAGCCTTGGAAATGTATAAGAATTCTACAGGTTGTACCAAGTACGAGATCAACAAGTTTACATAGGAAATTAGAGAAAAACAGAGTTCTTTGCATTCAATCTTCTTTCCAACTTAACACTGAACATTGCCTTGACCAAGAGAGGCCTATTTAATCATTTCCAACCTCCTCCCAATTTCCCTCAACTATATTTTGAATTTGAGGGTCGATGGGAACTAACAAGCTCCATTTTATCCCCCAAGTTGCCTAGTTAAGACAACTTAACACTACACCCAAGAACGCGACTTCACTACAAACTCAAAAGATGTAAAGACAACTCAAAAAATATTAAAATCATCAAGGTGACTCCCCTATATTACCTGGTTGCATCATGGCACCTTGATTCTTTACTTGGCCTAGATGCACCAAGTTTACATGGTGAGGAGACCTAGTTCAACCAAACTCATTCCAAACCATTGAGAATGGTCCTTTGGACCTTATTACACCACACACAACTTGAAAGAAAAAACAAGATTCACCAAAGCCTCATGGAAGCATGTAGACCCCAAGGTGCCCCTACACCAAAAGCCCTAGTTGGCATTGCACTACTGAGCAATCACCAAATCATTTCAAAAATGGATGCACCAATGCTAGTCAATATATATCCTAGAAGCCCAAACCAAAATGTAGAAATTTTTTATATAAGGCAATAAAGGTGGACCTAGATGGGCCCTTTTCAAAATTTCCCACAAATTTAATTTCTATTGAAGACAAACACAAATATATCCATGCACCCTTGAAAAAAATTGATCACACATAGTTTGAGGATCTTTAGAAAACATTACTTCAACTAGGAAAAGAAGATTATTTACCATAATATATCTGAGTATAGGAAAAGAAATTGGATGTGTGGGAAAAATTTCTATTCGCAAAGGACGAAGGATGGATAAGGATAATCCTAAGTTGGTTCCACGATGCATAATTATATGTAGACAAAACCTACCACATCACAAATCAAGAAATCTAATCAATAATTGGGCTCGGAAAACATGGAGAGATTCCACTGAAGAAGGACATTCAAATTAGCAAGGTCATGAATCTTAACGAGACAACATATGATGACCAAAGCTTAGACGTGAAAAATATCACCAACCTAGCCAGGAGATATGCAACCATGAGGATTGCATATTGAAAGGGAAAGATGAACCCATAAATACCTCCAAGAACCAATATGCACCTTCAGCATCTTATTTTTATTTTTAAAACAAATTTCAACTACTTGATACAAGAACATACTAGTATGTCGTTAAAGTGGAAATTGACATAGTTTATTTTCCATCACATTAACTCTTAGAGTAAAGATAATCTAGTTTAAAAATCTAAGTAACTTTTTGCAGCATAACAACATGTAAATTAACACTTTAAGAACATTAAAGAAGAATGTTATAATACAAAAGATAAGAAACACTAATATACGTAGGGAAAATCCTTTTGGAGAAAAATCCCCACACTACAAAGCATCGAACCATGTATTAATCTACAATAAACAAGTTACAATACACTTGTAGGCTCACAACCTTAACATGGTGTGAACCCCAATCCTATTCTTGCACAAAAACAACAAACAAACACATTAGTGAGTTCATATGCAAGATAAAAGAGGGATTCCCCATGATATCCATTTATAATAATTAAAATAGGAAAATGACGAACAAAACATGTAAATATAAATGAAATTCTAATTAAGCATGCAAAATCTTGATCCCATGGGGGAGTTGGTGCCAATTGGTGTGTTGAAATTAGCCCTTTCCCAACTCTTTTATAAGCTTCATGATGATTTGATGATGATTGAAGCTTCTTGATGGAAATTTGGCATAACCTATGAAAGCGACAAAGGTTGTAAGGTGCTAGCAACTTGAGCCAAGGAATCAACAACCTGATTTTTGTTCCTAGAGATCAATTGGATATTAAAGGCATCAAACCCCTCAATGAGATCCCACAGTCTATGCCTGTAGTTGGTCATTCTTATATCACAGCATGAATACTATTTCCTTACTTGTTTGACCACCAATTCAGAATTTCCGAATACTTGCAATATTTTAACTTTCTTTCCTAATGCCATTAGTAAGCCATGGATCAAAGCCTCATATTCAGCAACATTATTAGTGCATTGAAACTGGATTCTGTGAGCAGCAAAGTAATTCTTTCCTTTAGGACTAATCAATTCAAATCCTGCTCCAGCACCCTGCTTGGATTTAGATCCATCAAACCTCAGTGTCCAACAACCATCGGGTTCTTTCGGCTTCAATTTACCTTGTTTTTTACTGGGAATAGAAATTATTGAGCTTTTATCTTTATCACTATTTGATTCCTCCTATACATTGAGTCTAGTAGGTGGAACTGGATTAATGTATTTATGTATCTGTCTGACAGCAATTTGACACAAGTCACATTCTAACTCAGAATGAGAGGCATCATGTACTCTGCACCAACTTGGAGGTAACAATTCTTCAAATATTATGCTTCCTTTTAATTGTACTTGATCTTCCATACACTTCTGGATGAACTCCTGAAAGTTATCCAATAAACCAAGTTGTGTGTCATATTCCTCACTTATTTCATTCTTTGGTTCAATCAAAGTCTTAGGACCGCTCTTCTCCAGAAGGTGTTCATTTAAAGAGTCTTGGAACATAGAAACTTCTTCATCCTCTGTAATTGATGCAGCCAACACGTAATTTCCCATGCTAACTTTAGACACCAATACCTCATTTGAGATATTTTGGTATTCTGTGATCACATATTTCATCCTAGGTTCTCTTTCAATTATGATTTGATTTGGAACTCCTTTCCATGGTAACCACATGTGGGAATGATCTGTGGATGTGTATTCATTTAAAGCTTTAGTGAAATCCCTACCTAAGATCAACCCATAAGTATTAGGGATGTCAGCAACTTGGATATTGATCACTTGCTACACCCTAGGATCTGATGCAAGCTGTGTAGGGATCATGTTCAATTCTCCAACCACACTCACCTTTGTTTTATCCAACTGAGTAACCTTCTTTTGAGAAGCTATAGGAGTGATACCCAATGCTTTGCAAATAGAAAAAGGCTTAACATTTGTAGAGGCTCCTGAATCTAGAAGACAATTATGCAAATTCTTCCCGAAGATATGAACAAAAATTAGGAAAGGAGGAGTTTCCATCTTACCTTGAAATAAGTTCAGATGAGTATCAACTTGTGCAACCTGGCCTTTATCTTTATCTCCTCTCTTGTCCATAGGTGGGACCTAACTTCTAGGTGTTTGAGAATTAGAAGACCTGGTAGTAGCCTCATTCATGGCTACCCCCTTGTGATGTTGTATTTGAACTAAATGATCCCAAAATTACATTTCTAATAGTAGGAACTCTTAACAATTCAAAAGTAGAAAGACTTACCTTCACTTTCTTGAATTCCTCAGTCACATATTCACCCAATTGCTCCACATTCAGGTCAACCTGGGATTCCTTGTAACCACTGGCCTGTTTTTCCTTAGAAACTTCAGCATTGTTCCCTTTTGATAGGTATTGTGTTGGAACCTGAGGATAAGATGGGTTTTTACTAGCTTGTGGATCAGGTGGAGTACTGAAATTGTCGGGGGGAATAGAAGTGGTGAAAGGACCTCTATCCTGTGGACCCCTGTTAGGCCTATTTCTTAAATCATACTTCTTCGCTGGCTATTGAAACATATGAACTTCTTCAACACCAACTTCTTCCTCATCTAAAGGGCCATTATCATTCTCATTTTCTTCATTAAACAATTGGGAGATTTCATCTTCATTCAACACCTGCTCCGCCTCCTCCTCTATACTAGACACCTCTTTTGGTTCATTTTCCTCACTTTTTGGGGATGGAGCATGATTAAGTACCAGTACTAGAGAATCATAAGGGTTTAAGGTACAATTTCTTGCCAAGTAGAATTATTTTCCACTTCATACTGAAAGATAGAAGTTGCAATCTAAAATTCAGCATAGTCTAACTCAAAGTGTTGACTTGTTTTATGAAGTCTACACCATTCAGAAAAAGTTGCTTCTACTAGGTATACACCATTTGGAGGTTTCTCTTGAGTAACAGGTTGATCCAGAGGAGTAGGAATCCCTCCATTGTTAGGCCCAGTATTCCAAGATCTATTCTAGCTAGGTTGTTGCCCCCTGTCAAATCCTTGTCCACCTTATTGGTTTCTATCAAAATTTTGACCAGAGCCTTGTCTTCTATCAAAATTCTGACCAGAACCTTGCCCTCTATCATAATGTTGATTCCTATCAAAGTATTGACCTCTTTCGAAATTTATGTTTTCCCTACCAAAGCTGGATTGTATATTCTTCTGAGCAGCTTGAAGCTAGCTATTATGGTTTCTCAAATAAGTTACCTCTGTATTCAACCTCTTCACTTGTTTAGACAATTCATCCAACCTTTCCTTATCTAGATTGCTAGGTGGTGTTGGATTACCTCCCAAAGGATATCCAAGTATATTCCCAGAACCAACAGCTTGATTCAAGACTTCTGAATTCTACAAATATGAAGGGAAACCAGCTTGTTGCTGCTGTAAGGGTTGATTAACTCTCTGTTGAGGATAAGAAGTTGTAGGTTGAGCTTGATTTAGAGGTGGACTTGGATGAGGAACCAAAGGTAGTGACAGTACAAGATTCATTATTGGAGCATGACTAGTCAAGGCATGATTAAGGGCTTGGATTTGTCCAGGGTGAGCAACAGGTCCTAATAAATGCTGCCTTAAGTCTGTGTTGACTTTAACTGCCTCCACATATGCAGTTAGCAAAGTATTTGGAGGATTAGTCTTTTGTTTTAGGAAGGTGGTTGTAAGGCTATCCAGGGCCTCAAGATATATCTCTAAAGCAGTATTTTCATTTCCAGCATAAGGTGCCTGGAGTCTGGTATATTCTCGATGGAACCTATCATTGAATGATCATATGGGCTCATTAATATCTCTTTTTATCCCAGTAAAATGTAAGTATAACTCATTAGCACTGATGGGAATCTTGAACTTCTACAGGAATGTGGCTTCCAACTCAATCCAATTATGGATGGAAGTAGCAGGTAGGTGATTATACCAATAAAAGGATTCTTCTCATAGAGAATAAGGGAACAACCTACATGCAACATCCTCATGGTTAATCCCTCTATCTCTCAGACAAGTCTGAAAAATCCTAATATGCTCTTTTGCAGTTCTGTTAGGATCATGAGTATGAAACTTAGAGCAGAAATGCTCAGGATTTTTGGGCATAACATTGTAATTATTGAAGATCAATGGGGATGGATTAGTAGCAAGAAAATCCATTGGTGGAGGTGGGGGTGGTAATGGCTGATTTATGATTGGTTGTGGTTGTGGAATGGGAATCCCTTCAAAGTCAAATGAAGATGATGGAGATGATGGAAGTGGATGAGCTGATGATGATTATTCCCCTCTTCTGGTCCTTTTTGACCTAGTAGGGGCTTGTAATTCTTGAAATTCTTCCTCTCCTAGAGTGGATCTAGTTCTTGTTCTAAGTCTCTTAGGAGAGATGGCGTTTAAGAAACGCTCCAGCTTGCTTGTTCAAAGGCCCTCCTTCTAGCGCCAATCTGTTGATGGTGTTTTCTGCACAACAACAACTTAGACAAAATGTAATATCCTATCTCTTTTAAAAAGTAAATCTCTATGGAAAAGAGATAACTCCAAGGTCTCTAATGTCAGGTCTTGACAATGCAGTAAAACAACTTAGTGATAAATATGAAAATGCTAGTAATCACAATGGGACCTTACTATGAGCAACACTAGACTTCGAATCTTTATCAAATATAGACACTAAAATGATACTTTGAAACCTGATTGGAACCCTGATAATAAAGAAACAACAAAAGATAAAGGTTTCAGAGATAATCTTAAAACTACTTCTAACCCTAAGAATGAAAATGCAAAAGGATAAATGTCACGTATGGATTTTTCACTTAATTTATGTAGACATTATTTGACTTGTCGAATTTAGATTATTTAAAAGATGGTTAAATTGAAACTCGAAATGAAATGAAGTTGAAATTGAATTGAAATGCAAATGAAAATTATTGTATTTATGTTCATTTCGGGGTTTGTCATTACTGATGATAAATCGAGTGCAAGTGAACACAGGAAAACAGGTGAACGAGGTTGAAGGCGAGAACAACGATCAGGTAGAGTTGTTTAGCCGATGGACGTTTATGAATAGATGGGATCTCACACACTCACGTAGATTTATATTTTAATGTTTTGTGCGTATATCATGCTTGCCAATTGAAAATTTATTCAAAAAAGAATTGCAAAAATGCATATGCTTAAATGATGATTTTGTTAAATTAATGAAATTTAACGTAAATTAAATAAATAGAATGCTTGTTTAATATTTTATTACTATTTTGGAAATATGAAGTTGAAATTTTGAAATTTAAATGTAATAGAATTCTAAATTCAAAATTTGATTCAATGTAGTTAAATAAAGTCATTCTAAATTTAAAATGTTATTTAAATTAGAAATTGTGAAAACGAATGAATTTCAAAATTCAGAAATAGAATTCATAATTTGTGAAAATTGGGAAATTGAAACAAAGTTCCGTTCAAAATTAGAAATTGAAAATTTGCATTCAAATTTGAACTTCAGCTAAACTCAAAAAAAATGAAATATCTTCAAATCTTAACTGAAAGTTTTAATTTTGATCTGAAGATCAAATTGAGTAAATGGTAGATCTGAGTTTTTTTTGCATGAATGCATGAAAAATAGAATGATATATTCAAGAAGAAATCCGAAATTGGTACGACAGATAGAGAATTCTGAAATTGAAAAAGACTCAAAAAGATATTCTTTATTTTTATTTGATCTTGGCGAAATTAGAACAGAGGCAATTAAGGGAGATGCAGCCGGTTCACCATTTCCTGTGCAGGTTCTAAGGAAGCCCACTTCTCTCCATTTGTAGCTCTTATCTCCCTCCATACACAGCTCCTTTCACTGCCTCTCCCCTCATCCACGTACAGGAGCAAGAAGAAAAGGTGCGGCCTTTTTGCTAAGTCTGCTGCCTGTGGGAAGGTACGACCATTGCAGAAGGAGAGTTTGGCGTGGCCACCATCTGCTAACACCCTCACACCGCAGCCAAGAGGAAACTCCAAGCACAGGGAAAGGGAAGAATTTGGGGAGAGAACAAAGTGCAGCCAAGGGGAGATAAGGTGCGTCCATAGCAGCAAGGTAGATTTGCAAAAAATAAGAACAGAGGAATTCAAATTAAAAGCGAGAGAAATCTCATAAGATTACTTCCAGAAAATGAATTACCAGGTAGGGATTTGAGATTTAAATTGTAAATTAGATTTTCAACTTTGTTTTCTATAAATTTTGTGAATGATTATCAGAATATGTGGAAGATTATGATTGATTAGGAATTAGGAAAATAGAGAATCAAACAAAAACAATGACTATCAAAAATTATACATGCAATTTGCCAAAACTGAAAAAAAAAAATAGAAACCAATTGTATTGGTTTCCAAAATCATAGACAAAATTTTGACACAAAGATTAAATGAAAAATCAATTAGATAAAATCTTTATTTTAGTAAAATTCAACTGTGTTTTATTTTCCAGAATTCAAGAAAAGATTAGAAACAAAAATCTTATTTATTTATGCTGAGAATTTGTCAAATTCTGATTTAAATCATTCTTAGAACAATAAACTAAAAATTAGAAAAAAAAATGTAATAAACTTGGAAACGAATTGACCATATTGAGAAAAATGAAATTATGCCGATACAAATTTGTTAAATCATGTTGATAAAAAATAAAGAAATTATTGACAGAAAAACATAGAAACAAAATTTTAACTTGATTATTTCGCCTTTCATGGAATTGTCAAAACTCAGAAATTTAAAATAGTTAGATTTAATTTGATAAATAATTGATATTTAAACACTGAAAATAGGATTAATTTGAATCGCAACGTTTAAACTTGAATTTCAGTCATTTTTTGAAAACTATCAGAACGAATTTTAAACAACTTAAATTAAAGAAGAGTTTGAAACAACTGAATGTGTGCTCTTTTAATTTACGTTTTTATATGTATTATTCAACATATTGGAGATACACCTTCATTTTTAAACTTGTTGATTATTTAAATGATTGAATTAAAATACTGATTTTATGACTTTTTACGAATTGGAGCAATGAAAAGTAGTATTTGATTAACTGTTTTTGCGTTAAATGATGTTTTCAGTTAATGTTTGAAAGATTGTGAAAGATTGTGTTTGACTGTTTGAACCATGCATGAATGATAGATAATTTTGCATGTGTTGTTTTTGGGAAAGTTACCTTCTGGGACAGGTGCCAAATATGGGTAAATAGAGAGTGTAGTTTTGCTTTTTCCAAAACTACTTTTTATTGTCGTGCATGACATTTTACTTGGCCAAGTAATTTTTGTACCATTGAAATAGATGGATTATTTGAGCTCTCTACCATATCCTAGTACCGAACTTGCTTCTTTCTTAACTGAATTAGAAAAATGAAAATGCTTGTGGTTTACTAGTAGTACTAGGCATGCACCAGATTCCATCTTGCTCGTAGACTACTTTTTGCTAAGCAATTCGTGCAGGGTCAGGTATTTCTTGATTGACTAGGAAATTTCAGGGAAGCGTAAGCTTCGAGGTTGGGCGGAAAAGTGCCTGATTCTTGTTCTCGTCTTCTTTTGAAGATTTGCTTATGGATGGAAGATCAACAGACTGAATCTTCTTTTTAATGCTTTATTATTCATGATGTATATAATGATGAGCTTATGGTGATTGAATGCCTAAGTCTCGAATTGTAAACTGGATATGTATCATCCTTTCTATTTATTTGAAATGTGTAATTCGACACTTGTATGATTTAGACTGAAATGTAATGAAAGATATCTTTTTGACTTTTATGTCGTTGTATGTAACTGACTTGTATTTTGAGGAATGAAATAAATGTAATGACAACTTTATTTAGAATATAATGGAATTTATTTTAAGTTTTGTCGATTTGTTTTTTATTAGTTTTCCGACCTCTACATTTGGTATCAGAGCCCTAGGTTTGAACACTAGGGTCATTTGTCCATTACGCTAAATGAACATTCCTTGATGCAGGAATTGTGAGACATAATGGGTACAAGAGGTAAAGCTACTGCAAGCAATGAGACTGATAGGTTGGACCAAATTCTCGGTCTCTTAAATCAACAGGGTTCTAGAATGGACAATCTGGAACAAGAAGTTCAAGGTATCAGAGAAGGGCAAAACCCTCGAGTTGAAATTCCCCAAAATCAGGAACAACCTAACAATGACAATGCAAGGGTTGAAGTACCTAATCCTCAAGCCAAGATTGAAGGGGAGTTAGCTAAAGATCTGAAAAGGGTAGCACCACCCAAGTTCGATGGTAAGACGATAGGTGATGGAGCAGAAGCTTGGGTCATTGAGATGGAGAAATACTTCGAGCTTAGAAACATGGCCAATGAGACCAAGGCAGTTTGGGCTGCATACCAGCTTACTGGAGAAGCTGCTACTTGGTGGGATAACGAAAAGACTGAGAAGAAGTTACTACCAGGTGGAACTACATGGGAAGTATTCTTGAACCTATTCAGGAAGAGGTGGCTTCCACAACTTTTCTTTGACAGGAAAATGATTGAGTTTCAGAATTTGGCACAGGGTGGTCTTACAGTTACCCAGTATTGGGAGAGGTTCACCAATCTCCTTAAGTACGTACCACAGTACCAGATGGATGAACAGTTTTATATTCGTAAATTCATTCTAGTGTTGAGACCATAGATTGGAGCTGATGTGGACATGCATAATCCATTGATGATGGATGAGGTCTTTGAGAAGGCCATGAAACAGGAACAAAAGCTGCAGCAGGTAGCGAATTATAGGAAGAGTGTTAATGCAAAATCTGGTTTTAGAAATAGGAAGTTTCAAAACAATAACAACAATAACCAGAGGGGCAATAGCAGTAATCAACAGATTAGGAATCTGAAGAGAGGGAACAACACCCAGGATAAAGGAGAAGGTAATTTTGGTGGGAACAAGAGGGTGAACAATAATAACACCAACTTCTCCAATATCAAGAACAAGATAGGTGGTCAGCAAGGGCCACGAGGTGGATGCTATACTTGTGGAGGAGATCACTATGCCTCCAATTGCACTCAATGTATAGGAAATTAGCGAGGTGGTAATGATCGACGAGCACCGCAACACCAGATACATGTAGCTATTGACAATCATCAAGCCGACTTTCAGTCTAGACCTATCCAAATGTCGGGTAATCTTTTTGGTCAATCTATTTCTATTTTGATAGACATAGGAGCTACTGAATGCTTTATTGATCCTAAAGTAGTTGCTAAATTACCTGTTAGACCTGGATTTATGTCACATTCATGGATGGTTCAGTATGTAAATCAAGCAGAGAAGAGGGTAGATTCATGTTTATCATGCAACGATTTAGAATTACCTAACTTCCAAACCCAAGTTAACCTTTATGTAGCATCATTGGGTTCTTATGATGTGATCTTAGGGATCAATTGGTTAACTGAGCATAAAGCCATAGTGAATTGTGAAGACAAGGTAGTGAGTTGTTTGGATGATTTTGGACATCCAGTAGAGATTCTAGGATCTCGAGAGCCTTTAGAGTTGAGACATATCTCAGCTATGCAGCTTAAGAAAGCACATCAGAAGGGATGTTCCATTTTTGCTATTTTGGTGAGTGACTTGGATAATGCCCAGCAGAGTTCAGAGGACTATCCAGTTCTTAGAGAGTTCTTGGATATCTTTCCAGAAGAACTTATAGAATTACCGCCGAAGAGAGAATTTGACTTCTCAATTGAACTGTTACCAGGAATGGAGCCACAATCCAAATCTCCTTACAGAATGACTACTATTGAGTTGTATGAATTGAAAGCCCAGTTGCAGGAGATGCTGAAATAGAGATTCATAAGGCCGAGTGTATCGCCATGGGGTGCACCGGTAATCTTCATTAAGAAGAAGGATGGAACCTTGCGACTGTGTATTGATTACAGGATGTTTAATAAGGTTACCATCAAGAACAAGTATCCTCTACCTAGGATAGATGAGCTGTTTGATCAGATGAAAGGGGCCACTGTATTTTCTAAGATTGATCTTAGATCAGGTTACCACCAGTTGAGGATTAAGGATGAGGACATTCCGAAGACAGCTTTCAGAACTCGGTATGGACACTACGAGTTCACCATGGTACCTTTTGGCATAATGAATGCTCCGGCGACATTCATGAACCTTATGAACAGTATCTTTAGAGACTATTCGGATGACTTTGTGCTTATCTTTATTGATGACATTTTGATTTACTCTAAAATAGAAGAGGAACATGAGAAGCACTTGAGAATTGTTTTGCAACGTTTGAGAGATCGAAAGCTTTTTGGCAAGTTTTCAAAGTGTACTTTCTTTTAGAAGAAGGTTCACTATTTGGGGCATGTGATATCTGCTGAGGGAATCTCAGTTGATCCTGCAAAGATAGAGGCAATTGTAGATTGGCCAACACCGAGAAGTGTTACAGAAGTTCGTAGTTTCATGGGACTTGCAGGTTACTATAGGAAGTATGTTGAAGGGTTTTCTAGAATTGCAGCACCTATTACTTCTCTTCAGAAGAAGGGAAAGAGATATGAGTGGACAGAGAAGTGCGAGGAAGCATTTTAGATTCTTAAACAGAAGTTGACATCAGCACCAATGTTGACTATATCGAATCCTAATGGTCACTTCATTGTGATCACAGATGCATCAGGTGAAGGTGTAGGAGTTGTGCTAATGCTGGAAGGCAAAGTGGTGGCATATGAGTCCAGGAAACTAAAGCAGTATGAGTTGAACTATGCACCACATGATCTTGAGCTTACAACTATTATGCATGCATTGCAGATGTGGAGACATTATCTCCTAGGGAAGCCATTTGAGCTTAAGACTGATCATTTGGGACTTAAGTACATCTTCACACAACCAAACCTCAATGCGAGACAGAGGAGGTGGCTTGAGTTCCTGAGTGAGTATGATTTTGGTATCGAGTATATCAAGGGTAAGGAAAATAGAGTTGATGATGCTCTTAGCAGGAGAGGACACCTATCTGCTATGTGGACCACAAGGTCAAATTTGAGGCAACAAGTGTTGTAGTATCTTCCAAGTGATGAGCATTATGTCAGAGTAAGGCAAGCCTTAGCGACAGATCCTTCAGATCATAGATTTGATGGTTATGTGATGGAGAATGATGGTATTATCAGATATCAGGGAAAAATGTATATGCCTGAGGGTGGAGATTTGAGGAAGTTGATTCTTGAGGAAATTCATGATGCACCTTATTCAGGGCATCCAAGAGTTACAAAGATGGTAGCAGAGTTGAAGGCTTTGTATTTTTGGCCTAAACTTAAGAAATATGTCATGGAGTACGTGGCTAGATTTTTAGAATGCCAGTGAGTCAAGGCTGAGCATGTGCATCCAGCAAGACTTTTGTATCCCCACGATATACCTGAGTATAAGTGGCAAGTAATCAGTATGGATTTCATCCAGGGATTACCATTGAGCAAAAATAGGCATGATACCATCCTAGTAGTTGTTGATAAGCTGACAAAGGTTTCACATTTCATACCAGGGAATTTGGAGGATGGATCATTGACTCTTGCAAGGAAATTCGTGCAAGAGATATTTAGGTTGCATGGTGTACCAAAGACCATTATCTCTGATAGAGATACCAGGATCACATCTAGGTTTTGGACTACACTGAATGCGGCATTGGGAACTAAACTAAATTTTAGTTCTACATATCACCCACAAATTGATGGCCAAACTGAAAGGGTCAATCCGGTTGTGGACTTACTGAGAATGTACTACATGGATTAGCAGTACAAGTGGGAGGAATATTTGCCATTGGTTGAGTTTGCCTACAAAAACTCATACCATTCTTCATTGGGTATGGCACCTTTTGAAGCACTCTATGGATGGAAATGTCGCACACCCATCAGTTGGGACAGGATCGAAGACAAGATAATTATTGGTCTAGATATGCTCAAGGAAATGGATGAGCAGATGAAGATGATCAAGGGTAGGTTGAAGGAAGCAACCGATAGACAGAAGAGCTATGCTGATAGGAATAGGACTTTCAGGCAATTTGTTGTAGGAGATAAAGTCTTCTTGAGGGTTAAGCCTCATAAGAGCTCTATCTCGTTTGGGAAATCATTGAAGTTGGCACCAAGATATATGGGACCATTTGATGTATTGGAGGTTATAAATCCAGTTGCTTATAGACTAGCATTACCACCTGCTCTTGCTCAAATCCATAATGTTTTCCATATTTCTTTATTGAAACCTTATCATCGTGATGCAACTCATATTCTTGATTGGCATTCATTACAGGTACAGGATCCAGGGGTGGTGCTAGTGGAGCCCATCTGAATCCTAGACAGGTGTAGCATTAAGCTATGTAATAGAGATAGTACCTAGTATAAGGTCCAGCGGGATCAATATACTAAGGACAGTGCTACATGGGAGGATTTTGAGACAATAGACCATCATTTTCCTCATTTTCTTTCATAGATTAGCATTTGTTTTGTGCAGAGATACTTGATACTCTAGTTTTTGATTCACTTGTTGTGAACTTTGATAGCGTGGATGCTACTATTTGCTTATGTTTATGTTGGAGAACTATGTTGCTAGTATTACTTTATTATGCTTGATTGAGATACTATGCTTTATTTACTGAGATACTATGTTCATTGATTGAGATATTATGTTTTAATAATGATGATGATGTTATGCTTATTGAATGACTAATAAGACATCGAGACGATGTCTCTTCCAAGAGGGGAAGGATGTCACGTATGGATTTTTCACTTACTTAATTTATGCAGACATTATTTGATTTGTCGAATTTAGATTATTTAATGATTATGGTTAAATTGAAATTCAAAATGAAATGAAGTTGAAATTGAATTGAAATTGAAATGCAAATTATTGTATTTATGTTTATTTCAGGGTTTGTCATTACTAATGATAAATCAAGTGCAAGTGAATGCAAGAAAATAGGTGAACGAGGTTGAAGGCGAGAACAACGATCTGGTAGAGTTGTTTAGCCGATGGATGTTTACGAATAGATGGGATCTCACACACTCACGTAGATTTATATTTTAATGTTTTGTGCGTATATCATGCTTGCCAATTGAAAATTTAATTTAAATGTGATTTCAAAAAAAAATTGCAAAAATGCATATGCTTAAATGATGATTTTGTTAAATTAATGAAATTTAACATAAATTAAATAAATAGAATGCTTGTTTAATATTTTATTACTATTTTGGAAATATGAAGTTGAAATTTTGAAATTTAAATGTAATAGAATTCTAAATTCGAAATTTGATTCAATGTAGTTATATAAAGTCATTCTAAATTTAAAATGTTATTTAAATTAGAAATTGTGAAAACGAATGAATTTCAAAATTCAGAAATAGAATTCATAATTTAAACTTAGTGAAAATTGGGAAATTGAAACAAAGTTCCGTTCAAAATTAGAAATTGAAAATTTGCATTCAAATTTGAACTTCAGCTAAACTCAAAAAAAATGAAATATCTTCAAATGTTAATTGAAAGTTTTAATATTGATTTGAATATTAAATTGAGTAAATGGTGGATTTGAGTTTTTTTTGCATGAATGCATGAAAAATAGAATGATATATTCAAGAAGAAATTCAAAATTGGTATGGCAGACAGAGAATTCTGAAATTGAAAAAGACTCAAAAAGATATTCTTTATTTTTATTTGATCTTGAGCAAAATTAGAATAGAGGCAATTAAGGGAGATGCGGTCAGTTCACCATTTCCTGTGCAGGTTCTAAGGAAGCTTCAGCTTCTCTCCATTTGCAGCTCTTAGCTCCCTCCATACATAGCTCCTTTCACTGCCTCTCCCCTCATCCACGTACAGGAGCAAGAAGAAAAGGTGCGGCCTTTTTGCTAAGTTTGCTGCCTATGGGAAGGTGCGGCCATTGTAGAAGGAGAGTTTGGCATGGCCACCATCAGCTCCCTCTCACCCCATGCCATCTGCTAACACCCTCACACCGCATCCAAGAGGAAACTCCAAGCACAGGGAAAGGGAAGAATTTGGGGACAGAACAAACTACGGCCAAGGGGAGATAAGGTGAGGCCATAGAAGCAAGTTAGATTTGCAGCAAATAAGAACAAAGGAATTCAAATTAAAAGCTAGAGAAATCTCATAAGATTACTTCCAGAAAACAAATTACCAGATAGGGATTTGAGATTTAAATTGTAAATTAGATTTTCAACTTTGTTTTCTATAAATTCTGTGAATGATTATCAGAATATGTGGAAGATTATGATTGATTAGGAATTAGGAAAATAGAGAATCAAACAAAAACAATGACTATCAAAAATTATACATGCAATTTACCAAAACTAAAAAAAAAATAGAAACAAATTGTATTGGTTTCCAAAATCATAGACAAAATTTTGACACAAAGATTAAATGGAAAATCAATTAGATAAAATCTTTATTTTAGTAAAATTCAACTGTGTTTTATTTTCTAGAATTTAAGAAAAGATTAGAAACATAAATCTTATTTATTTATGCTGAGAATTTGTCAAATTCTGATTTAAATCATTCTTAGAACAATAAACTGAAAATTAGAAAAAAACGTAATAAACTTGGAAACAAATTGACCATATTGAGAAAAATGAAATTATGCTGATACAAATTTGTTAAATCATGTTGACAGAAAATAAAGAAATTATTGACAGAAAAACATAGAAACAAAATTTTAACTTGATTATTTCCCCTTTCATGGAAATTGTCAAAACTCAGAAATTTAAAATAGTTAGATTTAATTTGATAAATAATTGATATTTAAACGCTTAAAATAGGATTAATTTGAATCACAATGTTTAAACTTGAATTTCAGTCATTTTTTGAAAACTATCAGAATGAATTTTAAACAACTTAAATTAAAGAAGAGTTTGAAACAACTGAATGTGTGCTCTTTTAATTTACGTTTTTATATGTATTATTCAACATATTGGAGATACACCTTCATTTTTAAACTTGTTGATTATTTAAATGACTGAATTAAAATACTGATTTTATGACCTTTTACGAATTGGAGCAATGAAAAGTAGTATTTGATTAAGTGTTTTTGCGTTAAACGATGTTTTCAGTTAATGTTTGAAAGATTGCGAAAGATTGTGTTTGACTGTTTGAACCATGCATGAATGATAGATAATTCTGCATGTGTTGTTTTTGGGAAAGTTACCTTCTGGGACGGGTGCCGAATATGGGTAAATAGAGAGTGTAGTTTTTCATTTTCTAGAACTACTTTTTATTGTCGTGCATAACATTTTATTTGGCCAAATAATTTTTGTACCATTGAAATAGATGGATTATTTGAGCTCTCTACCATATCCTAGTACCGAACTTGCTTCTTTCTTAACTGAATTAGAAAAATGAAAATGCTTGTTGTTTACTAGTAGTACTAGGCATGCACCAGATTCCATCTTGCTCGTAGACTACTTTTTGCTAAGCAATTCGTGCAAGGTCGGGTATTTATTGATTGACTAAGAAATTCCGGGGAAGCGTAAGCTTCGAGGTTGGGTGGAAAAGCGCCTGATTCTTGTTCTCGTCTTCTTTTGAAGATTTTCTTATGGATGGAAGATCGACAAACTTAATCTTCTTTTTAATGCTTTATTATTCATGATGTATGTAATGACGAGCTTATGGCGACTGAATGCCTAAGTCTCAAATTATAAACTGGATATGTATCATCCTTTTTATTTATTTGAAAAGTGTAATTCGACACTTGTATGATTTAGACTGAAATGTAATGAAAGATATCTTTTCGACTTTTATGTCATTGTATGTAATTGACTTGTATTTTGAGGAATGAAATAAATGTAATGAAAAATTTATTTGGAATATAATGGAATTTATTTTAAGTTTGTCGATTTGTCTTTTATTAGTTTTCCGACCTCTAGAATAAAATACTTAAAATGGACCGATCTCTCATAAAGTATTTTCTGCTTGACCCAAATGAATCTGCAATTCCACAGAAATAGTGCAATCTTCTAAGGTATTGAAAGATTTTCAAATCATAAACATTCATGCAGTCAATCCTACAACAATTGAGTTGAATAAACCTTCACAATTGAACTAAGCACAAATATAAGTCCAGGCTAACTTTCTAACAATCAGCTAACTGCAAAAAGTATGGACTAGAGATCATTGCAAACATTCCAAACATGAAACCCTAAGCATTGTCAAATCATTTAACCATAAACATTAAGCAATTTGAAAGATAGAATAACAAGAACCATGCCAGATGAGATTCCAAAAGATAGATATCAAACACAATATCCCTCTTATATTAAATCATCCAAAAATGGCAGCAATTCTAGTTTTTCTATTACAACATTTGCTTGGAAATAAACTCTAACTTGCTCTAATATCACTTAGCTACTCTCTTGATCTACCTATCCTTCTATCTCTATTTCTAGTCTCTCTATCTATCCTTCAAATGCAACAACATGCCCGCTTTTATAGAGAATCTACAAGATAGGTCGGCCCAATTTATAATTTACAATAAAAACATGACCTACAAGAGGTTAGCCTAAAAGACATTTGAACCATATGAAATGTGCCATAGCACCAATTTAATCCAAAACCACCAAGATATCAAAAGGTCTGCCCAATACACATAAATTAATGGGAAGCACAAATATCAATGTAACTCTATATAATCACTCCCAGTCCTTGTCCTTAGCTTTATCCTCTTCAGCATGTACGGCCAACAGAACCCTATCTAGCTCAGCAACAGGTGGCACAGGCAAAACCCTAACCTTTCTCTCAAGAATCTTGATATCTTCCCTTGCTTGCCTAACTTTACCATCCCAATCGATTTTGTTGGTCAAATATCTATCAATGACTGCAATGTAAGTTGCAACATCATCCAATTCATGTTCAGTAACTGGCCCTTCGCTGACTGGAGAATACACATCTCTCCACCATTCTCTAAGCTACTCCAAACTGAGATGCTTCAAAGCAAAATTCTTCCTTCCAGTCATGACCTCAAAGAATGAAATGCACCTCTCATGAACACCAGTCAGAGCATCTTCAATTTGCTTCACCTATTTATAGATATTCTTCAAGGCCTTTTGCCTCATTTGCAGGATTTCATACCATTCCCAAGGTTCAAAAACTCTTGGAAAAGGAAGAATCTTGCATTGTACTAATCTATCCTCAGTGAACCCCATGACTATTGTAGTCAACCTACTCTCAGGAATTCTGCTCTTTATATCCAACTTAACCTTTTCTACATCCGAGATGGCAGAAGCCTCTGCACTAGGGTCAGTTGCCTTTCCCTTGCCTCGACCAACAACATTATGTCTTGATCTTTCCTGTGAACACATAAGAGTAACCACAATTAGATCCATAAGAAGCAACAAGTGCAAAAGATCATTATCTCAAAATTCGAGATTTAGCTCCCCTCACGGATTCTGCACTGGGAAGGATTTTCGAGAAAATTTGGACTAGGTGGATTCCAGCGAACCAATCATACAAAACCCCAAACATCATTTAAGTCATCAACTTAATCAAGAAAAAGCATTAAGAATACTTAGCATAAGCTCCTTAAGTTAATCAAATATATTACCAAGAAACCCACAATCTATAACCATCAAATTCCACATTTCCCTGAAACACCCGGAAGAATCTGTCAGAGACAGATTCTGGTGAAATTAACAACAGTTACAACTAACTTGCAGAAAATGAAGGGACACGGACCGTTCGGGAAAATCCAGATGGAACAGATTTTGGTGAAATCCAGATATAACAGTATCAAAGCTCAAATCGGTAAAATGACCCGACTGCGGACCTCGGGAAAATCCAGATGGAACGGATTTTGGCAAAACCAAATGAAATCTGGCAGAAAGTGAAAAAAAAAGAGGAGATAGAAAATTCGGGGAAATTCGGGGGAAGCAGAATTCCGCAAAGACCTCGAAAACCCGAACCTGTCTACATCCTCGGTACTTTCATCAAATTGATTCAAAATCACTTTGAATCTATGCCGGAACTCCGAAACCAACAAACCTAGGACCCTAAGAAAAAAACGCGAACTAAGGACACTCTTCATAGAAATTTGAGGAGGATTGGCCATGCCCTAGGTCAAAAACCCAAATGTCCACCATGAAAGTACAGACGACTTCCTAATATACCTAAATGGAGAGTATGAAACTACAACAAGCCCTCACCCAAATAAAAGGCAACACTAGACAAAGATGCACACGCCTGATAAATAAAATGGACTGGTGCACCAAACGAAAACCCCAAAACACACAATGATGACGTGCATCCAGAAAAAATAGGAAACCATCGAAGGACTCCCCAAGCAAACAAAGAAAAGCCATTGAAATCAACAGTGAATAGGGAACATCTACATACCATTGAAACTGGTGAAGTCAAGATATAACCGCTCAATGCAAACTGAATACAGCCCATGCACAGGAAATGCAAACGCACAATCCAAATGGCCTCGAAAATCTAGATATCCAACAAACACCAAGAACCTCAACACACAAGCCCAAATGATAGCAAATGCACAAAATCAAATTATCAATTACTCCTCAAAGAATCAATATATCAAAGCCAAAAGACCTCCGCACAAATGACATTAATGCATTCGACAAGACAGCCACGACCACAAAAGACTTTCGGCGATTCGACACCACCACGGATTTTGGGGATTCGACACTGCCACAGATTTTGGAGAAATTTGGGATGTGCGGACTTTCCCGAAAGTAATGCAAAAGTAGCAATTTCGGACAATAGGAAGGAACCGTGAGAATCCGGCCCAGGCGGATTTTCCCGAAAACAATGAAAAACTCGAGATAAAGCCAAAACTTCAGATTTTCAATATAGTTCAAATGAATGCCACTTCAATTGGAAAAATGGACATTTAAAGCACAAATCCAAGCAAGAAAAACCCCCAAAAAAGAAGGTTCAAAACACCAAAAAGCGAAGAAAGAGCATCCCCACTTTCAGTAGGGGAGTGTGTGCAAAAAACTGCACAACAAGTTGTATTTTGAGTATTACATCTAATTAGGTTGACCTAATTGATGTTATACTTGATGCCAATATATATGTTGGATTATTTTCTGTATTTTGCAGATATAGATGTGACATATATTGTGTGTAATGAGAATTTGAGGAGAGCAGTGCAAAGTTGAAGATCAAAATTGTATGAAAGAAGAGCAAGGCAGAGTGTTGAATCAAAATCAGATAAAGTTTTCTATTGTGCTTCAATGGAACTATAATTCATGCATGCATAAGATGCAATTGTAATAGTTAAAAATAGGTGGTGAGCCACCCTCTCTCTTCTGTATTTTTTCTGTGGACAAAGAGTCCACTTATAGTGAGCATTTATGTTATATAGTTTAACTGGTTATAATTTATTGTGAGCTTACCCTCATCGTGGGTTTTCCCATTTTGGGTTTTCCACATAAAAATCTTGGTGGTCATGTGTTATGTGATGTTTTCATGCTTTCTTTCCTTAATGCAGCTGAATATACATTAGTGATTGGATGTTTAATGTTTTGAATGGTTTAATAGAATACCGATTCACCCCCTCTCGGTATGTTGGGTGTTCAATAGATCAAGACCTACAATTTTTTATGAACGTTTTATGTTTTGATGATTATTGTATTATGTTTTGTTTATTTTTCCAAAGATGAGAGTGACAATAGATTTATAATGGATGGAAAGGGCAAGTTGGGGTGATTTGGTTTTTTAGATTTTTGTAAAAAAATTGAGGTTGTTTTGGATTTTTTGGAATATCTAGATGTTCTTGGATTTTATGTTATTCAAATATTTTTGGATTTTTGATTATCTGGATGTTTTTTGATTTTTGAATTATTTGGATGTTTTTAGGACTTTTCAACTATTTGGATATTTTTGGATTTTTTATTATCTAGATGTTTTTGGATTTTGCATTATTTGAATTTTTTTAGATTTTCTAAAAGGTGTGTAGATCTCTATGTGAGCTAGAAGACATATATCAAGATTTATTTTGAAGTAGGATCTTAGTACCTACCCCGAGTGTCTAGCATGTATTGAATGCTATGACTGGATTAGTATAATGGATGGATATGTGAAGGTGGAGGAACGGTAAGAGTGAAATATTTTTCTTCAAAGGACTATCCCGTTATAGGATAACATGTTAGGATTGAGC
Organism: Sequoiadendron giganteum; assembly: GCA_007115665.2. Taxonomy (NCBI): domain Eukaryota; kingdom Viridiplantae; phylum Streptophyta; class Pinopsida; order Cupressales; family Cupressaceae; genus Sequoiadendron; species Sequoiadendron giganteum. The sequence continues at coordinate 493,781,570 of CM021102.1, read as the reverse complement.
ATGATTTTTTAATCTTTACTATTTTATTTTATTTTTTGAATTTTTGATGTGATCATTGACTATGTGGCACCGGTTGGTGGTGTCAATGTAGATGTTTTTGTTATGATGTTTCGACGATATCTTGTTTGGAGGAGTTACTCTACCAAGATACATGCACTTGTTTATAACCCCTAAATATTCTTGTAATATTTATCAATACCAGAGTTGGCCTTATCTAAATGTGCACATTACAATAGAGTGCCATTAGAGTCCTTATGACAAATAGTTTCCGCTAGGACATGGTTAATGTGGGATCTTGATATTATGGATCTTAAGTTGGATGGTGTACTTTGATGGATGATATGGTATGGAGATGAATTATTCAATAACTTAGATTGTAGATCTTTTATTTTCCAAACTTGGGAAGATGAGCAATGAAATGTGGATATGGAATTTTGAGTGAGTTTAGGACCAAATTTTCATACACTTTGTATGTTGATTTTGAAGACTTCTTTTGAATTGGTGGACACCTTTGATCCTTTGATGGATGGAAGTACCTTTTTGATGTTTCTCCATAGTTTCATTGATTAATGGAGTTTATATGGAATATTTGCTTTATTTGGTTTGGTGATGTAATATGAATGGAAGACTCTTGAGTGGTCTCAATGGATTTAGATGATGAGATACACCCTTAATGCGATTATTTTGATGTTTCATTACTAGACAATGGTGGATGGTTTTGATCACATGTTAGGAAAACATCTTGATAAATGTCTAATTTCTCATGATGTGACCAATGAATATTGTTGATGTAATCATCATATCCCTAGATGTGTCCTACTATATTTTCATTGGAATAATTAACTTTGTTATAATTCCCTATTTTACCAAAATCATTTCCTTTTCTATGGTCTAGAATTAGATCTTTGTAAATTCCTAGATCTTGGTTTCTAGAATTGCCAAGACGTTGATCTATGTTAACTTCTCCTTGGTCAATATGGTCTTATATAAGATGTTTGAGTTTTACATAATTTTGTGTCTTGTGACCTTTTGTTCTATGGTATTGGAAAAATTCATTGTTATTATACCATGCTGGTTTGATTTGTGGTTCTTCGTAATTCCTTAGCTCAAGAAGATGGATATGGTTTGATTGAATCAATTTCTTTAGGACCTTTTTGATGGGTTCCCCTAAGGGATTGAATTTGTGTCATGGAGCATTGTTAGGTCTTGGTGGTTGTCCTCTTGAAGGATTGGTGTTTTGGACATTTTTTTTGTTTTCTTGATTGGGTCTATATGTTTTTCACAACTTTCACATCTACAAAACCATCATTTGTTATGTTCTTATTAGAGATCAAAGGGTAATCCTTGTTTTCTTTGTATATTTTTACTAATCCTTTATCAATGAGGACTCTTTTGATTGTTAAACCCTTTTCTATGAGTTCTTGAAATGTATTGGCACATTGTATACATAGTGGAAGTCAATTTTTGTGTTGAGGTTTTGAACTATGATGTCGACAAGTTATTTTTGGTAGAGGCCATTTACATTTACTTGCTTTGTGTCTCCATTGTTGCAAAAAGGATTGAAAATTTTCTCCTTGGTTTTGTTTAATGATGTATAAGTTGGTTAAAGTAACCCCGTGTTCTATATTATAGAAGAAATGAGCTACAATTTTGTCCATAATGTCTTGGAATGTTTTAATACCTAGGAGTAAGTGAGAGAACCACTCAATCACTTTTCCACCTAAGCTTCATGGAAAGCGGCACATTAGATATGTATCATTAAATTATGTTGGTGTAATTAATTATTTAATTACACTTACATAAGTTTACTTAGGAATTTAATTATATTCCTAGGTATCATTTACTAGGTGATAGGTTTACATGTTTGCTTAGGATATAAGATTCCTTCTAGAAGGATGAGTTGTCTTTTCTAGAAGTCTTATCTTATCTAGAATCATTTCCTAGGTAGTTAGTTAGTTGTCACATGCCATAATATTATGCCACATTTCAACATCATATTAACTACTTCATCTCAACCTTGCTATATAAGCAAGGCTTCATATGTAATTTTCCATATTCAATTTGGAATTCTTGCATCTTAATGAGAGCATAATATTTTTTCCATTTTTCTCTTGTGGAAGTTATTTTGTCTTGCAAGTGATTCTGGGGTGTTTGAGGAGTTCACCATAAACTCCTACAAATGAAGCCTCTAGGAAAGCTACATAGAATTCCCTTATATGCTCACGTGGGTCATTGTGTCCTTTGTATTTATCAAACGCTAGCATCTCAAAATTTAGAGGAAAAGGTGTCAATGTTATGTTCTTAACAAATGGATAAGGACATGTCTTCAAGAGTTTGTGAATTCTTTATGTGTCCCAATTGTATGCCATTGATTTTTTGAGTCAAATTTTGGATTTGTGAAGCCAAGTGAGGAGGGTTTTTTGGTGGAGCGTATCAATTATATAAGGGATTTTAGTTTTGTGGGATATTGTGAAGGTTACCATACATTTTTTATGATGGGATTTGTTGTGGGTTGATTTGATGTTGAGGACCATGTTGTTGTGTATGGGTAGGGTCATATGGATTGTATTGGTGTTGTGGTGGATTTTGATGTTGTGGGATTTTATGTTGTAGAGTTTGGTGTTGTGGAATTTGGTGTTAATGGTTGATGTATTGTTGTTGTTGGGGATTTGGTTGTTGATGATGGATGCATTGTTGTTGCTAGGGATTTTATTGTTGATGATGGATAACTTGTTTTTTTTGGGGATATTTTTGTGAAATGTGTTGTTAGGGAGTTTGAGGTATGTTTTTTTGAGGGTTTTGTTGTTGGTTGGGAATGCAATTTGAGATTTTGTGGTTGTTAATGGGGTTTGGTATGTTAAATGTATGCATAATTTTTGTCATGTCGGGATGTAAGTGAGGTGGAGGAGTTGGTGTTGTGAATGGCTTGTTCATAAAATTAATCATGTTTGTATCTTGGGGGTTTGGTATGTTTGGGTTTGTGTTTGAGTATGGTGGGATGTTCATGTTTGGGAGATTTAGATTTGTTTGATTAACCATGAGTTGGTTGTGGTATAGAAAATTCATGTATTGTTTAGAAAAAGGAAACGAATTTGTGTCAAATGGAGGGATTGTAGGTTGAATTGACATGTTTTGTATGCAAGGTAGTGGTATTTGTTCAACAATGGTATGGACCATAGGAACATTCTCTGATAGATACACTCTAGATTTTATGGCATTTTTTATGGTTTTTTCCCTAAGTGTCACAACATCATACTTTGAGGATAGTTTAGCACCACCTTGTGCAAGTTTCAATAAGTACAAGTTAGGGTTTGCAACTAGTAAGGCATCAAGTGCTCTAGCCAAAGAAAAATCTTGTTGCATCTATAGAATTTGTTCATTACTAAATTATATAAATCCCTTATGTTCATTTGTGATATCCTCTATAGTGACAGTTTGATCTTGTTATTTTTGTTGGGGGTTTTATACTCTCTATGGTTAAACTCAACACCGGACATTCTAATGGTTTTTTTGGTAGTACTCGTGGGTGTGGGGCCACTAAAACTACTAGGGTTGTATTTCGTGTTTTTTTTTGTGTGTTAGGATCTTGTTATAGGAATAAAGCTTGTGATGACCTTGTAAGACATGAATTTGAGAGATGCATTTTGGATGAATATTTTATTTCAAAATAGACTTGGAAAAAGACACTCTAAGTAGATTTGAACCTGAGTTTGATGTTGATTTTGATTGGATGGGTGGTGGATATGAAAGCCTCTAAAAGACAAAAGTTAACTAGATCTCATTTTGATTGGTGTTGAGGATAATCCTTGATTTTCCTAGATTGATGAGTCCACACAAAGGAAAATGATAATGAGTTTTATAAACTTAGGAGTAGACAATGACTTCTAAGAAAGCTAACTCACAAGAATTTGATGCTAATTTAATAATTTACTTAGAAATGATTTTTTTCCAAGAAAAGGCTAAACTAAAAGCCATGATAGGAGATCTAAGAAGACTTATGTCTAATTTTGGTTGTTGTGGGATGAGTCATTTTACCGTTGTTGATAAGGTTGATATTTGGTTCAAACTAAGAGGATGCATTTTTAGAAGCCCAATACAAAAGGATGATGTGGGATGAGGACGAAAAATCTTTGTTTGTTGTTTGGGATAACTGATGATGACTATAGGTTTGGTTGATACAAGTCTCTGATCCTAGTAACTGACGGTTGAATTTTTGGAATCTAAGATTTTAGGAAACCTAGAAAAATTTAATTGACAGTCAAAAGCATCACTTACAAAAGTGTCATTTTAATTAAACAAAAATGTGGCATTGCCCCTAACAAAAGTGACTAAATTTTGCAAAAGTGTTAGATATTTTCAGAAGCACTATTGTGTGACAGTCAAAAGTGTCATTGTGCTAGTTTTAGGGTTTTAGACTCAATAGTAGTGGACTCAATTACACACTTTTCAAGATCAGGTTCAACTAATTCATTTTTTGATGATTTATTCACTTTTAGTGGCTTCAGTCCTTTTGTGGGGTTTGTAAGACTGGGAAAATTTGGTTAGCAAAGACTAAGTGACAACCACAACAACACAAATCTAAGCTAAGATCTCAATCCAAACAAGAGAATACAATCAAGAAATGAGGAATAAACTAAAAGCATTCAAACAAAACACTCCCCATATTGAAGTTGCTTCACTTCTTTTGTCTCTCCTATTTCTCCTTTTGCAAACTTTTCCCTTAGATTTGAAGTAGAACTTGTGCAATAACCTGCAAATAGTAAGTAGAAATTTGGAGATAAAATGGCTATTAAGGAAAAAATGGAAGAGAATGGCTTCTTTTATAGACAACCATTCAAACGAACGAACGAGATCGATCTTCTAGAAAGATTCCAAGATCAATGGTGGAAGATTTATGCACCAGAAAGTGGTGGGCTAGGGACGTCTATGAAGTCGATGACTATGATATAGACGGTGAGATTAATGAGCAAGTGGAGGGATAATGGATGAATTCAAAATCAAGAAATAATTAATTCATGAGAAAGGAATATTTGGCCAAGTGGAGGATAAAAAATTTATTTGAATTATTTATTTAGAGAAAAATGAAAATGGGCATCTAGTTAAAACAATTTACATAATTATTTTAATTAAACAAGAGGAAATGTGAAAAGAGGTATTAAATAATTAAATTAAATTAATTATTTAATACAAGAGACACATGGAGGACAATTAAATAATTTTGACAATTATTTAACAATGGAAGAATTAAAAGAGGGAGCGAATAGTTAAATAAATAAATTATTATTATTTAACCATAGACGAAAGATGACAAGAAAATAATTAAATAAATAGTAATTTATTTAATTATTGAAGAAAGGGGGGATATTAGCAACATAATTAATTTATTTAATTGATCAAGATAGAATAAAGGTTAGAAAGTGAATTAATTAAATAATTAAAAAATATTTAATTAATAGAGGAATATGATCAAGGATAATCAAATAATTAAAATTATTTAATTATCGGAAGATGAAGACTAAGAAAAATGATGTTATCGAGAATAGGGGCATGTTGACAACATTGGCAGAGTGATGATACTTCGAGATGAGAAACTTCCACTTGCTGACGGGGGAGGCAACAGTCACCTTGGAGAATGTGTATAGGATATTACGCTTCCAATTCACAATGAGCGGGTACAATATGACCACGCTTGAGGACTGCAGGCATTGCATGAGTACTATGAGTGTGATGATGATATAGAGCTTGGGATTCAGGGATACAAGATTAGATGGGAGACCCTAGTAGAGACATATGATAGATATGATTGCGTCTTATGCACATTGATAGCAGGAGTGATGATTCTCGACCATAGGGGTCATGGTTTCCCAGTAGGCTGGGGAGAAGTTCTTGGATCGATGGTTTATTTTGGCATAGTGTACACGTGGGGGCCATGCTTATTGGCGATGCTCTATTTTTAGATCCACTATATTGCTTACAGGGGAGGGAAGAGTTTGAGCTATGCGGCCACTTTGTTGATAGTATGGGCTTGGGAGCACATAACAGTGTTCTGACCTCCGATGGTACAAAAACTAGTAGCCAGTGCTCCATATGCATATATTTGTCAGGAAGCCCTTACACAGACACATGTGGGGATGTTGGTTACTAGAGGCACGTTTTAGACACACTAGTTAGTTTTATTTAGAGGCCATACAAGACTTGTGATTTGTGGATCGATGAGGACGATCACACACCATGGTATCGACAACCTAGATAACTAATCAGATGTATAGTGCAAAGCCAACATATTATCGAGATGTATCTGCCAGAGAGGGTTCAAAGGTAGTTTGAGGAGAGGCAGGGTGTTCTAGTGGGCACTGTAGAGTTTGCACGGTCCTCTTGAGAGGTGCATCCATGGGGGCCTTAAATTGTTGTTACCACATCAGAGTAGGAGATTGATGCCATGTAGGCATTAGATTGTGAGTGGAGAGGAGGGAACACAAATGAAGGTACTACACTAGAGTATGATGCTTGGTAGTTGATTCACATATCTGTTCCATTGATAGATCCACAACAACCAGTCCCAGTAGAGTGTCGAGGCAAGGGGCCAGCAAGGTGACAAGGGTTAGAAGGGGTGTAGGTAGAGGAGATGGAGGATGGGGGGATGGAGGAGGATGAGGAGATGATGGGGGAGACAGGTGAGGAGGATGGGGAGGAGATCATCATAGGAGGAGGGATGGGGGATGACAACCAAAGAGGCAGTTACCGCCAATCAAAGAGGAGGTGAAGATGGAGGAGGACCGACCTGAGGTGAGGGTAGCGGCGAAGGTGGTAGTTCGGGAGGGGGAGAAAAATGTTGAGATACATGCTTTAGAGGTGGCACAACCACAGGTAGAGGCTATAGATGTTGAGGCGGGGGGAGAGGGGGGACAAGAGGAGTAGGCCGAGGAGGAGGCTACAGGAGAGGAGGATATGGATGATGCAGAGAGGGTCCTTCATGAGAGGATTATCATGGGGATTGAGGAGGTGGGGCTAGAGGAGGGCCAAGTAGATGAGGGTAGTGCAAATCAGAGGATAGTCACCTTGTAGGCATGTGTGCAGGCTTTAGAGGTAGAGCTACATATTGTGACTACAAAGAGGGATGACCTTAAGGCTAAGAGGGATGCCTTCCAGGTTGAGAGAGACCTAGCCATGATTAGCTGACAACATATAGACTGGTGGATGATTGAGTTTATAGCTAAATGTAGTGGAACTATCATGGATGTTTCTAGAAAGTATGTTAGGGCCAGTAGGGCCATTCAGTACTATAGAGATCTCTACGAGAGAGTGGTACCACCAGAGAGGAGGGATCCCTCATTTTTAGAGATTGACAATGGTTCTTAGGTAGGAAACACAATAGGTCAGAGGGTGAGACATCAAATTCCAGATGAGCAATCCCCTATGATAGGCCATCCACCATGGAGCACAGGCTCAAAGAGTCACCGCGCAGGGAGGATAAGGAGGCCCCAGGGATAGGAGATCGGGGCAACTCAAGATGGATCATTTTTATATTTATGTGTTATGTTATATGGACACTTATATTTTTTATTATCAAGCCTGCAAGCTCCATCTTTATTCGATACGATACATCATGAAATTGTACCTATGGCACATTATTGAGTGATTATATGATATGATTTTTGGCGGCGGTTGATGACATGCATTGATATATGATTATGCTTTCTGTTTATGATGATGTTATGCTTATGATGTTCATGTTGTGCTTATGATGTCTACTAATGCATTTTATATGATGATATGATGGTTTAACATGCTTTATGATTATGTGTTTATGATCATGTTATGAATGTTTTTATGCTTCTCATGAAATGTATGGATGATAAATTCAATATGGATGACCTAGTTTGAGAAATGCAATATGATATGATGATGTGAACTTATGATTATGGATGTTTATATTATCATGATATGTATGAATAATGGATGCAATAGAAATGTCCTAATGTTGTGAATGTAATATGCAAATGCAATTTAATGTTAATGTAATGGAATGCTTATATGATAATGCAAAATGTGATGATGGAGAATGTATAATATAAATGCACAATGTGATGCGTAATATGAGATGACATGTTATTATTGATGCAATGTGATCTGAAATGCAATGCGTAAAATCTACCATGATGTAATGCAATGTGATGGGAAATGTAGAAGTGAACTTTGACTAACAATATCTCAAGCGTACGATCTCGGATTTCGATGAAACGAACATTGTTGGGTTCTTCTCGATGAGCTCTTCGCATTGACGTCATTTTCGTCGATTTCTGAGATGGCCAATTTTTTCACTTCCCATTTGGTCAACCATTGTACAAGCGAACTTTGACTGACAATATCTCAAGCGTATGATCTCGGATTTCAATGAAATGAACATCGTTGGGTTCGTTTCATTGAGCTCTTCACGTTGACGTCATTTTCGTCGATTTTCGAGATGGTCAATTTTTTCGCTTCCCATCTGGTCAACCATTGTACAAGCGAACTTTGACTGACAATATCTCAAGCGTACAATCTCGGATTTTTATGAAACGAACATCGTTAGGTTCGTCTTGTCGAGCTCTTCACATTGACGATGTTTTAGTCAATTTTTGATATGGTCAATTTTTTTGCTTCCCATCTAGTCAACCATTGTACAAGCGAACTTTGACTGACAATAACTCAAGCGTACGATCTGTTATTTCAATGAAACGAACATCGTTGGGTTCGTCTCATCGAGCTCTTCGCATTGACATCATTTTCATTGATTTCCAAGACAGTTAATTTTTTCGCTTCCCATCTGGTCAACCATTATACAAGCGAACTTTGACTAACAATATCTCAAGTGTACAATCTCAGATTTTGATGAAACGAACATCGTTGGGTTCTTCTTGTTGAGCTCTTCACATTGACGACGTTTTAGTCGATTTTTGAGACGGTCAATTTTTTCGCTTCCCATCTGGTCAACCATTGTGCAAGCGAACTTTGACTGACAATATCTCAAGTGTACAATCTCGGATTTCAATGAAACGAACATCGTTGGGTTCGTCTCATCAAGCTCTTTGTGTTGACATTTTTTTTCGTTAATTTCTGAGACGGTCAATTGTTTCACTTCCAATCTGATCAACCATTGTACAAGCGAACTTTGACTGACAATATCTCAAGCATACGATCTCGGATTTTGATGAAATGAACATCTTTAGGTTCTTCTCGTCAAGCTCTTCGCTTTGATGTTATTTTTGTCGATTTCTAAGATCGTCAATTTTTTCAATTCCCATCTGGTCAACCATTGTACAAGCGAACTTTGACTGACAATATCTCAAGCGTACAATCTCAGATTTTGATGAAATGAACATCGTTAGGTTCATCTCGTTGAGCTCTTCACATTGACGACGTTTCTGTAGATTTTCGAGACGGTCAATTTTTTCACTTCCCATCTGGGCAACCATTGTGCAAGTGAACTTTGACTGACAATATCTCAAGCGTACGATCTGTTATTTCAATGAAACGAACATCGTTGGGTTCGTCTCATCGAGCTCTTCGCATTGACATCATTTTCATTGATTTCCAAGACAGTTAATTTTTTCACTTCCCATCTGGTCAACCATTGTACAAGCAAACTTTGACTAACAATATCTCAAGTGTACGATCTCAGATTTTGATGAAACGAACATCGTTGGGTTCTTCTTGTTGAGCTCTTTGCATTCACGTCATTTTTGTCAATTTCTGAGATGGTCAATTTTTTTGCTTGCCATCTGGTCAACCATTATACAAGCGAACTTTGACTAACAATATCTCAAGCATACGATCTCAGATTTCGATGAAACGAACATCATTGGGTTCATCTCGTTGAGCTCTTCGTGTTGACATTGTTTCTGTCAATTTCTAAGACCATCAATTTTTTCGCTTCCCATCTGGTCAACCATTGCATAAGCGAACATTGACTAACAATATCTCAAGCGTACGATCTCGGATTTCAATGAAATGAACATCGTTGGGTTCATCTCGTCGAGCTCTTCATGTTGACGATGTTTCCATCGATTTCTGAGATGGTCAATTTTTTTGCTTGCCATCTGGTCAACCATTGTACAAGCAAACTTTGACTGACAATATCTCAAGCGTACGATCTCGGATTTTAATGAAACGAAAATCATTGGGTTCATCTCGTCGAGCTCTTCACGTTGACTTTGTTTTTGTCAATTTTTGAGACAATCAATTTTTTCACTTCCCATCTAGTCAACCATTGTATAAGAGAACTTTGACTGACAATATCTCAAGCGTACGATCTCAGATTTCGATGAAACGAACATTATTGGGTTCTTCTCATCGAGATCTTCGCATTGACATCATTTTCATCAATTTTTGAGATGGTCAATTTTTACACTTCCCATCTAGTCAACCATTGTACAAGGAAAAACTTTGACTGACAATATCTCAAGTGTACGATCTTGGATTTCGATGAAATGAACATCATTGGGTTCGTCTCATCGATCTCTTCATGTTGATGTCATTTTCGTTGATTTTTGAGACAGTCAATTTTTTCGCTTCCCTTCTGGTCAACCATTGTGCAAGCGAACTTTGACTGACAATATCTCAAGCATACGATCTTGGATTTTTATGCCCTTAATTTTCCATCCATCTCTTATAAAGAATCATAAGTGGTAGCCACTTGGAGGATCTATTATTCAATCTTCTATATTTGGCCTTTGATATTTTTAGTCAATCTTGGTCACTACAAGTAGAATTGATACAGAGAATTAACATCACTCTCAATATTCTTTATTATGTTAATGTTCGATTCTTACAAAGTGTGATTTGGTGCACGTCTTTCTTTCTTCATCCATTCTAATATTTGCAAGTTATGTAGTGATGCTTTTTTGGAGTGTGCTTGCTTGCTTATCCATGTCTATAATAAGGTCATCTACTATTAATTTGATATGTTGGCCCAAAGGCTGTGATGTATCCCCTTGAAAATGTGGAAACCTATTTTGTAGGTTACTTATGATTCCTTCTAGTTGTTCTATATTCTCCACATGTTATTTAAGGATGTCCTCTCGAGTTGTTTGATGAAAGATGTCCCTAAGTTGAAATTTTTGCAGTCAAAGTTAATCAATGGATATGTTACGCTTGAGATATTATCAGTAAGCATGCAAGTTAATCAACTCGGAGTATCAATATCTTATCACCCAAACAGTCTCACCAAACCTTGATCACAACATGTCCTAGGATGTATCCTTCCCACAATGAACATAAGCATCAGGTACCTCGCAGTAGTTTAGCCTTGGCTAGCAATACGAAGAACATTAACTTGTTTGTTTACTTTCTCTTCGGTCTTTGTGACTTATCTTATTTTGTGCTCATTCCAAGGACCTCTCGATGATGCCTAAAAAAAATAGGTTTAGAGAGAAAGGAATGGGGCAATGATCATTATCTTTTTGTCTGTTATGCTTGTTGGATATTCTTATTAAATAACTTGGTGAATACTTGCTTTGTTAGGTCTGTCCCTGCAAGGTTTTTGTATGTCAAGTGTGAACATGGATACTCCTATCTAATTGTCGAGTCAAATTCCATCATAGTAGGTACAACACCATCCTGGTCCTTTATACCTTGATGCATCGTACCTATGCGTGTTATCAAACATAAAGTAATTGGCCCTTTGAAAATCCCAACTCCTGGTAAGCAAATCATCATCATCACCATAATGTAGGCTTGTTGGATCCTCCTTCCATCCATCTTATTCGTCTTATTCTTCTATGTTTACTAACATTTCTATCTAAATTAGGTGTGAGATCTCAAAATATACACAAGGCTACCCATGGCCGATGACTATCTATACATCATCAGAATTGTCTACATCAAAGAATTATCTTTCGTCCTCTGATCAATAGAACCACTTCACTCGCATTTTTATCGCGATCTCGATTGGAAAATTAGCATTTTCATTTGATCTCTCGAGGGGGCAACATACCAGCATAATCCTTCCGCTGGGGCAACACTGGGGCATCTGAAAAATTAAAAAAAATGATTTTTGATCACATCAGTTTATTCTTTGAATCAATGCAACAAGTACATTGCTTCAAAGAGGGGAAAAATGTAGACACGTAAAATATACATGCACTTGATCTTGATCTTACTAACATCAGTTTGTCCTAAATCATCTCCTTTACTAATCAATTTAATTAAATAATCTTTATTTGATTAAATTCATCATATTCCCTCTCTTAATTAAATAAATCAAATTTATCTGATTAAGTCATTCTCCTCTATTAATTAAACAAATCATTTTATTTAATTAACCCTCATATCCCTCTCTAATTAAATAATTCATCTTATTTGATTAAATCCCTAAATTCTTCTTATTAAATTGAATAAATTAAACCTTATTTAGTTTAATCTAACATTGTCCCCTTTAGTTAAATAAATCAAATCATTTATTTAGTTAAATCTTTCTTCACAATTCTTGATTTAAATTAACTTATAAATTCAAGTCAAAGTTGTTTTTAATCTTAATCTATGTCACATCCTCTAGAGAATGCAACTTGCACAATAAATCAATTACTTTGATTTATTAAATCTCCTATTTTCCCTCACATGGCATAAAAAGGGAATATTCTTCCAAATTCAAAAATCCCTCCAAAAGGGATCGGTACTTCCAACAAGGCATTTAAGGCCTCTTACATGTTCTTGGCCTTGAGCCAAGTGATATTAACTCCATTTCCTTCTCCCTCCAACATGTCACATTCAAATTTCAAATTTGAATCTCATGACATTTATCATGCACATTGACCAAAATGTGCACAACCTTCAACCATTCACATCTTGAAAAGTGGCACTTAGCCATTGGATGTTGAATGATCTGACATTGTTCAATCTCGCTCTCTTTTCCATTTTGGAAATCTATAAATGAGAGACTCTTCCTCTCATTCTAACATACACAATTTGAGTAAACTTACTATACTCAACTTCATACTCATCCACACTTAGAGAAAAGTTACTCTCTTCACATTGAGAGCTAATTTTATCCATTTCATAGGGTTGAAGAAATTTACAGTTGAGCTCACTCTAGTCCCTTCAATGCCTGACAACATTACTAACTTTCAGGTGTTTGAATATGACAAGCATATTCTAGACTTTATTACAAGCTGTGATGTGTTTGCCTCCCAAGTTATTGATGAGATAGAACCTCAAGAAGTAGAAATCGACTTTGGAGGAATCATCAATCTAAAAACTAATACCATTCCAAGGGGTATGGTGCAACTTGAACGAATTTTTGACTTGTATTAAATAAGAGATCAAGAACAATAGACTAAAAGGGAGTCCATTAGCAGCCAATGCGAAACATATAATATGGGGACACCGGATGACTTGAAGAACGTCCTTATTGGCAAGGTGTGTACTCCAGAGAAAAGGAAAGGGATTATTGATACCTTACATACATATCATGATGTAATAGTTTGGAGTTATGAAGATTTGAAAACATATGATACTTTGATCATCACACACACTATTCATCTATGATGCTTTTGTTTGCTTTGTTTCTACTTTGCTTTGGTAGATTAGGTTTGCTTTGTTTTGCTTTTGGGTTCCTAATTTCTTTGGGCTATTGCAATTCCTGTGCACCAGAGCTATTTTGTTTGGGATTGTTCTGAAAATTTCTTTTATAAACTCTAATCATTTTTTCAGAATTGGGTGGTGGAATTATTTTATCTGCTCTTCTTTGTGCTTAGAATTAGAACTACTTGTTTTAGATACACTTTGGAATATATTTGGGTCTCACATTTCATATTGTACTACCAAAATTTCTGGAGTTGCATGAGGTTCTTGAGTAGTTTGGCCTGGTGAAAAATCTTATATTCTGCTTCAGTGCCACTATGTTCCTCATCCCTGGGCATGAGTTTCATTACTTACAAAAGGTGAACAAGAAAGATCTATAAATAAGAAAAGAGAAAACAAGAAAAATTTGAGTGCCTTCACCTTATCAGGATTATCCTAGTATCTCTACCAGGGCTATAGACACTTGATTGGTAGTAGAGCTATGCTTGGGAGGATCACAATGATAACCTCACCGGGGCTATAGACGCTTGACTAGCAGCGAGGCTCTATCCAGGTTGCTTTTGAATTTTGAATCCTATGTAGCTTGGTCAAATTTACTCTGGTTCTTCTTGTACTTACATGGTAAGGATCAATGCATAATACACACACTTGGACCCTGGTATAGGAAAAGGTCTTCTTACTTGTGGTTTCTGAAACTTTGTTCTCAAGAGTCATGATGGAAAGATTGAAACCATAGATTCTAGGTTCTTGATTCTAGTTTATCTTTGAAATGCTCTGGAGCATTTCCCCAGCAGAGTCGCCATTTGTTGTGCAGTTTTTTGCACCCACGCCCCTACTGAAAGTGGGGACCCTCTTTCTTCACTTTTTGGTGTTTTGACCCTTCTTTTCTGAGGGTTTTTCTTGCTTGGGTTTGTGCTTTAAACATCCATTTTTCCAATTGAAGTGGCCTTCATTTGAACTATATTGAAAATCTGAAGTTTTGGCTTTATCTCGGGTTTTTCACTATTTTCGGAAAAATCTGCCTAGGCCGGATTCTCCCAGTTCCTTAATTGCTACTTTTGCACTGCTTTCGGGAAAGTCCGCACATCCCGGATGTCCCCAAAATCCATGGCAGTGTCGAATCCCCGAAATCCATGGTGGTGTCAATCCCCGAAAGTCTTTTTTGGCCGTGGCTATCTTGTCAAATGCATTAATGGCGTTTGTGCAAAGGTCTTTTGGGTTTGATATATTGATTCTTTGAGGATTAATTGATCATTTGATTTTGTGCATTTTCTATCATTTGGGCTTGTGTGTTGAGGTTCTTGGTGTTTGCTGGATATCTGGATTTTTGAGGCCATTTGGATTGTGCGTTTGCATTTCCTGTGCATGGGTTGTATTCGGTTTGCATTGAGCAGTTATATCTCGACTTCACTAGTTTCAACCTTTGTGTTTCCATGGTATGTAGATGTGCCCTATTCTCTATTGATTTCAATGGCTTTTATTTGTTTGCTCGGGGAGTCCTTCGACGGTTTCTTGGTTTTTCTAGATGCGCGTCATCATTGTGCGTTTTGGGGTTTTCATTTGGTGCACCAGTCCATTTTATTTATCAGGCATGTGCATCTTTGTCTGGTGTTGCCTTTTATTTGGGCGAGCGCTTGTTGTGGTTTCATACTCTCCATTTAGGTATATTAGGAAGTCGTCTGTACTTTCATGGCACACATATGGGTTTTTGACCTAGGGCATAGCCAATCCTCTTCAAATTTTTGTGAAGAGTGTCCTTATTTCACGTTTTATTTCTCAGGGCCCTAGGTTTGTTGGTTTCGGAGTTTCGACATAGATTTAGAGTGATTTGAATCAATTTGATGAAAGTACCGAGGATGTAAACAGGTTAGGGTTTTCTAGACAGGTTCGGGTTTTTGAGGTCTTCGCAGAATTTCGCTTCCCTCGGATTTCCCTGAATTTTCTATCTCCTCTTCTTTTTTCACTTTCTGTCGGATTTCATTTGGTTTCACCAAAATCCAGTCCATCCAGATTTTCCCGAGGTCCGCGATCGGGTCATTTTATCGATTTTGAGCTTTGATACTGTTATATCTGGATTTCACC
>CM021102.1:493698394-493765828 GCA_007115665.2 Sequoiadendron giganteum | reverse complement strand
GTAACCCCGTGTTCTATATTATAGAAGAAATGAGCTACAATTTTGTCCATAATGTCTTGGAATGTTTTAAAACCTAGCAGTAAGTGAGAGAACCACTCAGTCACTTGTCCACCTAAGCTTCATGGAAAGTGACACATCAGATATGTATCATTAAATTATGTTGGTGTAATTAATTATTTAATTACACTTACACAAGTTTACTTAGGAATTTAATTATATTCCTAGGTATCATTTACTAGGTGATAGGTTTACATGTTTGCTTAGGATATAAGATTCCTTCTAGAAGGATGAGTTGTCTTTTCTAGATGTCTTATCTTATCTAGAATAATTTCCTAGGTAGTTAGTTAGTTGTCACATGCCATAATATTATGCCACATTTCAACATCATATTAACTACTTCATCTCAACCTTGCTATATAATCAAGGCTTCATATGTAATTTTCCATATTCAATTTGGAATTCTTGCATCTTAATGAGAGCATAATATTTTTTCCATTTTTCTCTTGTGGAAGTTATTTTGTCTTGCAGGTGATTCTGGGGTGTTTGAGGAGTTCACCATAAACTCCTACAAATGAAGCCTCTAGGAAAGCTACATAGAATTCCCTTATATGCTCACGTGGGTCATTGTGTCCTTTGTATTTATCAAACATTGGCATCTCAAACTTTGGAGGAAAAGTTGTCAATGTTATGTTCTTTCCAAATGGATAAGGACATGTCTTCAAGAGTTTGTGAATTATTTATGTGTCCCAATTGTATGCCATTGATTTTTTGAGTCAAATTTTGGATTTGTGAAGCCAAGTCATTAGGAGGGTTTTTTGGTGGAGCGTATCAATTATATAAGGGATTTTAGTTTTGTGGGATATTGTGAAGGTTACCATACATTTTTTATGATAGGATTTGTTGTGGGTTGATTTGATGTTGAGGACCATGTTGTTGTGTATGGGTAGGGTCATATGGATTGTATTGGTGTTGTGGTGGATTTTGATGTTGTGGGATTTTATGTTGTAGAGTTTGGTGTTAATGGTTGATGTATTGTTGTTGTTGGGGATTTGGTTGTTGATGATGGATGCATTGTTGTTGTTGGGGATTTTATTGTTGATGATGGATAAATTGTTGTTTTTGGGGATATTGTTGTGAAATGTGTTGTTAGGGAGTTTGAGGTATGTTTTTTTGAGGGTTTTGTTGTTGGTTGGGAATGCAATTTGAGATTTTGTGGTTGTTAATGGGGTTTGGTATGTTAAATGTATGCATAATGTTTGTGATGTCGGGATGTAAGTGAGGTGGAGGAGTTGGTGTTGTGAATGGATTGTTCATAAAATTAATCATGTTTGTATCTTGGGGGTTTGGTATGTTTGGGTTTGTGTTTGATTATGGTGGGATGTTCATGTTTGGGAGATTTAGATTTGTTTGATTAACCACGAGTTGGTTGTGGTATAGAAAATTCACGTATTGTTTAGAAGAAGGAAACAAATTTGTGTCAAATGGAGGGATTGTAGGTTGACTTGACATGTTTTGTATGCAAGGTAGTGGTATTTGTTCAACAATGGTATGGACCATAGGAATGTTCTTTGATAGAGACACTCTAGATTTTATGGCATTTGTCATGGTTTGTTCCCTAAGTGTGACAACATCATACTTTGAGGGTAGTTTAGCACCACCTTATGCAAGTTTCAATAAGTACAAGTTAGGGTTTGCAACTAGTAAGGAATCAAGTGCTCTAGCCAAAGAAAAATATTGTTGCATCTATAGAATTTGTTCATTACTAAATTCTATAAATCCCTTGTGTTCATTTGTGATATCCTCTATAGTGACAGTTTGATCTTGTTATTTTTGTTGGGGGTTTTATACTCTCTATGGTTAAACTCAACACCATACATTCTGATGGTTTTTTTGGTAGTACTCGTGGGTGTGGGGCCACTAAAACTACTAGGGTTGTATTTCGTGTTTTTTTTTGTGTGTTAGGATCTTTTTTATAGGAATAAAGCTTGTGATGACCTTGTAAGACATGAATTTGAGAGATGCATTTTGGATGAATATTTATTTCAAAATAGACTTGGAAAAAGACACTCTAAGTAGATTTGAACCCGAGTTTGATGTTGATTTTGATTGGATGGGTGGTGGATATGAAAGCCTCTAAAAGACAAAAGTTAACTAGATCTCATTTTGATTGGTGTTGAGGATAATCCTTGATTTTCCTAGATTGACGAGTCCATGCAAAGGAAAATGATAATGAGTTTTATAAACTTAGGAGTAGACAATGACTTCTAAGAAAGCTAACTCACAAGGATTTGATGCTAATTTAATAATTTACTTAGAAATGATTTTTTTCCAAGCAAAGGCTAAACTAAAAGCCATGATAAGATATCTAAGAAGACTTATGTCTAATTTTGGTTGTTGTGGGATGAGTCATTTTACCGTTGTTGATAAGATTGATATTTGGTTCAAACTAAGAGGATGCATTTTTAGAAGCCCAATAAAAAAGGATGATGTGGGATGAGGATGAAAAATATTTGTTTGTTTTTGGGATAACTGATGATGACTATAGGTTTGGTTGATACAAGTCTCTGATCCTAGTAACTGACGGTTGAATTTTTGGAATCTAAGATTTTAGGAAACCTAGGAAAATTTAATTGACAGTCAAAAACATCACTTACAAAAGTGTCATTTTAATTAAACAAAAATGTGGCATTGCCCCTAACAAAAGTGACTAAATTTTGCAAAATTGTCAAAGGTTTTCAGAAGCACTATTATGTGAAAGTCAAAAGTTTCATTGTGCTAGTTTTAGGGTTTTGGACTATCAGAGAAGGTTTTTGATCAAAAGCGTAGGTTTCATAGAAGTGTCAAGATGAATAGATAAAAAAGCACCAAGTTACAAAATAAAAAATATGGATTTACAACTAAAATCACAACAAATTTACAAAATTGTCATTGTAACACTTTAGAAGCATCACTATGACACAAAGGTAAGGTTCTGCAAGTTCAACCTAAATTTGTCTTGGGTTTTGGACTTTTTTAACTATTTTGAGGATTAATTTTAAATTTTTTGATAGAGAAAGAGATAAAATACAATAGAATAACATATAGGACTGACTCCAAGGGTTTTAAGGATAAATTCATGAGCCCTCTTCAATAAGAGCATGTTATTTGGTGTCAATGGTATTGAACAATGAATACATGCCAAAATACACAACCTAGCTAATAGTAAAAAGGTGTGTCAACTTAGGATAAGACAATCTTCCAAAGAAAATACCTCCATAATGAGTGGGTGAATAGAGTATGCAAAGTTCATTTACCACCCCTACACCTCTCATCTCGAAAGGACAAGGTCCTAATCAAGGAATATCAATCACCTCAACAAGGGGAAATACATGATGAGTTACTTCATGCATGATGTTGTATATTGCAATATCCTAGTTAATTATTGATGGTCTTAAAGGCTACTAATAAACAAGGTTCATAGTGGGGGATCGGTGAGTAGTGAACCCATTTGAGGACGCCCAAGTCAAGGGGGGTCTCCCCTCTCCTTGTCACTTACAAATATCTCAACAAATTGAGGGTTGTGAGGCTTGTCTTATAGGACATTGGTCACACCTTAGTGTACATCTTTCATTCTCCCCCCTTTATATACCCTTCCTTAAAACATGGTTGAGATTGACCTTGAGGTGATGAAATCCCCAAGAAGGCATCCTACTAAATTAAATTTAAATGATCTTGTTTCTAATTCCCAAGATCGTTCTTAAGAATCGCGAGGGAAGAACATACATAAATAATCACTCCTTGAGTATACAAATAGATTACAAACTATGGTGCTTTTGATAAGCAAGATTGCACGTATTGCAAGGAGAGAGCATACATACCACTAGCCTACCAAACATGACAAACAAGTTATTTTTAATACCCAAATTGAAATCTGAAAGTTGTATTGTTCAATTTTAAAACCCAAATAAAAATGTGAATTTTGTATTGTTCAATTTTAAAACCCAAATAGAAATTTGAAATTTGTTTGAAATAAATCTTGTAAGAAGACTTATTAGTAGTTTGTTTGTTTCTTTTCTTCTCCCAATGTATGCCAAAAGTTGCACGAGTGTGTTAGTTCCAAGAAAACTTCACAAAATGTTAGGGTTAGTTTGAAACAAAATTCAAGAAAATAGAATCAGGTAAGCTACTATAACAACCAAAAGCATCGTAACTAGAAAAAAAGCATCGATATACCTCAAACACATCGTTGTTTCTATGAAAAAGCGTCAAGTTGTAATAGAAGCATTGAGTCACAATCAAAGTGTCATTGTAATCAATAGAAGCGTCATTGTAACCTGTAGTGGCATCAAACACATAAGTGTCAGAACATAAACATTGATATATAGCAAAAGGACCAATGTACAAATTAGTAGTGTTGATGTGTGACAAAAGTGTCATTGCACAAAAAATAGAAGCGTCGATTTATTGTAGAAAAATCACTATAATCTTTAAGTCATCAAAAACTTCAAGAAATGTTAGATCAAGGATGTGGGTCCCATTGGGCATGCCAAAATGTCCTAGGGGAATAATGAGAGTTAATTAGAAGATGCAATAAAACAATTGGGTTTAGGAAATGTAAAAAACCCACAAAAGAAAGATCAATTAAACTCATACTTAATGAAGTTAAATGCAATTGAATCAATTAATAAACATAAATCAATATTACAAATCAAATTAAGATCGATTACTCAAATAAAAAAAAGAAAACCTAGTACTCCATTTGAGAATTATGCCAATTTAGGATGTGGATTGCTCAAATTGTGCATAATCCATGTTGCAAAAGCTTCGATGATGATCTTGAATCACAATCATGATGCTTAAATGCTCAAGAATGCTCTCGAAAAGGTCATGAATTCCTTATGAGAATTGTGAATCATTTTTATGAAGATGATGGCTTGTTTTATAGAATTCCAGGATATTTGATCAACGGTTCAAATTAGATAAAGAGATCAATGGATGAAAATAAATGAGAGATTCAGTTAACTTAAAATATCTCCTTATTTCATGGAAATTAGTTTAAGATATTTTGGAGGGAAGATATTTTGAAAAAGGAGTATTCCCTTTTTGAAAATGGAATATGCCATGTGCAAGTTAGAGGAAAAATTAGTAATTAAATAATTAACACACTCTTCATCCTCTAAAGAATAAATTTATGTTTCTCTATAAGGACATTTTTTATCAATATGTTTTCTTACAAAAATTTGGACAAAATATAGCAAATGCTTTCTCAACTTCTTGTTTCTTACGTGTATACAAAGTGTCAGTGTGTTTACCCATATTTCTTAAAGATCGGTTTTGATATCATCGAGTAACGTACCTAGCTCTCATTTTGTAATACCTGATGTGCTTCCAAAAGAGACATGCTTCCTAGGGTATCCTCTGATTGAGTGGATCTTGAGAAATTCTTGCAAACATCACAATATCATCAAATATTAATTTGGAAATATCCCCACCGCCTATAAGATTTAAAATATACACACATCCATCACGAATACCCCTAGGAAAAATCTTTTTTATAGTATCATTACTCAACCCTGTTTGTCTTGTACTTTGAAGACTATATGAAAATCTTTCAAGATAATCCTTCAAATTTTCCTCGTCTCATTGCATAATTCAAAATATTTCATCTCGAACTTCTTTAGTCTTGCAATATTCTTGATGCTTTTTCAAGAACTTCTCCTTCATGTCTTCCCATGTTCAAATGGTTTGTGGTCCTAAGCTCATGAACTGTCGTAATGTTGAATCCTTTAACATGGTTGGAAACAACTTGAGCTTCTAAGAATCATTCTGGTAGTCATAGCTGTGATAAAAAACATCAAACTCAAATAGAAACATGTCATGATCTTCCATAGATCTAGTCCCCTAAAAATTGGCAAAGAAAAATGTGGTATGTTTTTCATGGGGGCTTCTTTTGTTGGATGAGAAATGGGGAATTCAAAAGTAATATGATTTGTATTGATAAAATGTATTTCATTATTGTTATTATTGTTTTCAAACATGGTTTCAAATGCCCAAGGGGTGTAAAATGATGAGAACAACTTAGGATCTTTGTTTATTAAAGGTTTACCACTTCGAAGTTTGTAAGATTCTTGACATAATTTAGCAAGCTCCTTAGATAAATATTTTGGGGTCTCAAGTAGTTCTTATTGTGTGCTAGAAGGTGACTCGAAATTAGACTCAATAGTAGTGGACTCAATTACACACTTTTCAAGATCAGGTTCAACTAATTCATTTTTTGATGATTTATTCACTTTTAGTGGCTTCAGTCCTTTTGTGGGGTTTATAAGACTGGGAAAATTTGGTTAGCAAAGACTAAGTGACAACCACAACAACACAAATCTAAGCTAAGATCTCAATCCAAACAAGAGAATACAATCAAGAAATGAGGAATAAACTAAAAGCATTCAAACAAAACACTCCCCATATTGAAGTTGTTTCACTTCTTTTATCTCTCCTATTTCTCCTTTTGCAAATTTTTCCCTTAGATTTGAAATAGAACTTGTGCAATAACCTGCAAATAGTAAGTAGAAATTTGGAGATAAAATGGCTATTAAGGAAAAAATGGAAGAGAATGGCTTCTTTTATAGACAACCATTCAAACGAACGAACGAGATCGATCTTCTAGAAAGATTCCAAGATCAACGGTGGGAGATTTATGCACCAGAAAGTGGTGGGCTAGGGACGTCTATGAAGTCGATGACTATGATATAGACGGTTGAGATTAATGAGCAAGTGGAGGGATAATGGTTGAATTAAAAATCAAGAAATAATTAATTCATGAGAAAGGAATATTTGGCCAAGTGGAGGATAACAAATTTATTTGAATTATTTATTTAGAGAAAAATGAAAATGGGCATCTAGTTAAAACAATTTACATAATCATTTTAATTAAACAAGAGGAAATGTGAAAAGAGGTATTAAATAATTAAATTAAATTAATTATTTAATACAAGAGACACATGGAGGACAATTAAATAATTTTGTTAATTTTTTAACAATGGAAGAATTAAAAGAGGGAGCAAATGGTTAAATAAATAAATTATTATTATTTAATTATAGATGAAAGATGACAAAAAATAATTAAATAAATAGTAATTTATTTAATTATTGAAGAAAGGGGGGATATTAGCAACATAATTAATTTATTTAATTGATCAAGATAGAATAAAGGTTAGAAGGTGAATTAATTAAATAATTAAAAAATATTTAATTAATAGAGGAATATGATCAAGGATAATCAAATAATTAAAATTATTTAATTATCGGAAGATGAAGACTAAGAAAAATGATGCTCACAGACTTAGGACATTTTTTCAGTGTCTACATTTTGCCCCTCTTTGACATAATGTGATTTAAGAGTTGTGTCAAAGAATAAAGAAGAAAATCAAGTTTAGTTCATGTCCTAGCATGCCTTGGTGAAGGTGGGATAGACCTATGCCCCCTCGGGAAAATTTTACAAATTTTTCAAAAATTTCCAATTTTTTTGGAAAATTGTCCTGATAAGATACTTTGACGACCAAAAATCCAATGGTGAGGACAAAATTAAGTGTTGAGGTCGAGAAGGGTGTCAAATTCAAGTTCAAGGTTAGCAAGAGGACCCTCCAATAGACAAGGCAGGCATAAACCCTAATTTTGAACCTATAAATAGAAATTGGAGTGAGAAAAAGTGTCATTTGTGCATTCCCAAATTAAAAATTCCTAGAGCTCTGTGTGATTTAGCTATAGAGATATCTTTTAGAGTAAAGGTTTTAACTTAATTATGTTAATTAAGTTGCCTTTATTCCTCTCTTAAGATTTCACCTTTAGTTTGCATATTGTGACATTTAATAATTATATTAATTATTAAATGTTTACCTATTAGGGTTTCTTTTAGGTTTTGCACATTCTCCTTTCTTAAGGATTGATCATTGTAATTTTACACTCTCTGATTAATAGATCTTTTCAGCTTTCAGACCACCTTTTCTTTTTGTCTCCAATGTCTTCTTCTGTGACAGAGTATTTGCATGCAGGTGATCTTTGGGGTCTGTGAAGTTGGCTTTCTCAACTTTTACATGGTATCAGAGCTCCAGACCGGTGGCTGCCTATTCGATTTTTGAAGATTTCAGATTATAGAGTATTTATTTCTATGCAAGGGTTTCAAGCTACAACCGTTTTTTGTTAGATCATAGGATTTGTCCATCATTTTTTGAGAGATTTCGACTTTTGTCTCTCAAACGGTGCATGGTGGTGCAAAACAGACTTCACGGTTACGCTCAGAAGACCCAAAAACCCTTATTTTCATATAAAATATGATAGGGTTTGCTGAAAATTAGTTTTTTTGAGTTTTTGGGGTTTACCAAAAATGTTGCTAGAAAAATCCGTACGAACGCCTCGATTTTCGTGCAAATTTGCCTCGATTTTTGTGCCATATTTTTTTGGCATCCAAAACATTTTTGAGTTGCTTCGATTTTTATGCTATTTTGCCTCGATTTTCGTGTCTTCTTGAGTTCTGTGTTGCCTCGATTTTTGTGCCATGAAGGTACCGTTGAATATTTTATTAATGTTTTAATCTTTAAATTAATAAAATATTTGGTTTAATGCCTAAATAAGCACTTTTAGTAAAATGGTCATATCTTGGGCATACAGTGTCGAAATCGGGCAAATGAGATATCGTCAGAAAGCTAGTTTCAGGCACTATCCAATGGTGCAAGTTTGATTTTCTGGGTTTGCAATTTTGATGTATGTTTTCCCAGTCAAATTTAGATGATGATTTTTGTATTTCGGGAGGCATATCGTTTGCGTCTAGACTCCGTTTTGCGCAAAAAAATAGGTGTTGGAAAGGTGTGTCAGTGTTCTTTCCAGATATGCAATCTATTTGATCAGAAATTTTACCAGGTATATTTTATTCAGCTTTGTGTGATTTTACACTTTGCGTAATTACTTGGACATTCTGGCACCTACATGGGATCTGTTTGTGTGGGATGGATTATGTTGATATGATTTATCATGGCTGAGAGTTTCAGTTTCTGATTTTTTCATTTGAGTGAGTATAATGGGTTTTTCTACTCACCCTTTAGTTGTATTTCTGGGTAAGGATAATTATGAGTCATGGGCAAAGGGCATACTTACACATTGTAAGTGGCTCAATATTTTTCCTTATTTATATGATCTCATACCTGCACCAAACACATCAAGGGGTTTATCAGCATGGGTTATTGGTTGTAGTGTTAATTTTGACACTTTGTGTGCTTTATTCGACATTCGTTGTCCTCACACACTTTGGCAACATCTTTGAGAGATTTTTGGAGACCCTAATATCTGTCCATTCCCAAAGAATCCCGCTACAGATTGTCTCATCCCTCTTGTAGATATAGATTTCATACCCTATGATAATTATACTCTAGAGGAGCTTGAGTATCTTACAAGTCTTGCATGTGCCGATGGTTCAGAGTCTTGTATTCATGTTCCCACTCTTCAGACTGAGACTTCATCAACATATCCTATTGTTTCTGATTCAGTGCAGCAGGGCATCATTCACCTTCCAGACATAGCTATTTTGGACTCTTATCTTGCAAACATATCTTTCTTGTTTGTCAAGTCCTATATTGCAGATTCGGAGGATTATTTTGAGGACATTCATCTCCTCTACCTTGACAGTCAGGTTATCACTGTATGCCCACCATTATCAGTGCATTCAGAGGTTGCATTTCAGGATTCTCCACATCAGTTTGAATTTGACATCATTTGTTTCAGTTTAGACAGAGAGATTCTTCAGCATCCGATCATGGCACACATCTTGAGACAGATTGGTTCATCACTCTTCATAGGGTTTCTTCGACATCGTCCTTTGGACCCATTTCTTCCCAAAGAGAGGAATATCATTTGCCACTTCAGGATCTCTTTTTGGATTCTACATCAGGCATCTACCATTGTGATAGGAGTTTCTTCATTGTGGGGGGGCTTTCTTCTCTCTTTCTATCTCTCCTATGGAGACCATTGTATATGTACTTATATGATAGAAGTTGTCTATGGGGGGTATCATGTAATCCACCTCCTATCCTTCTTTCATTAGTGCATCACATTCTGTTCTTTGCATTCTAGTTTGGGGAGGAGTTTTGTTCCCACTGGGTTTTCTCCTTTACCCCGTTTCATTTAGTTTGCATTGCTTTTGTAAATGGGTACCTGATCAGGCCTAGTTTCTGAGACCCATGTTTCCTTTCATGCATTGTAGTTACCTTTGTTTTTTTGCACATGCTTGTAGCTGCACTCTTGCTCATCTTAAGGGGGGGTGTTAGAGTAAAGGCTTTAACTTAATTATGTTAATTAAGTTGCCTTTATTCCTCTCTTAAGATTTCACCTTTAGTTTGCATATTGTGACATTTAATAATTATATTAATTATTAAATGTTTACCTATTAGGGTTTCTTTTAGGTTTTTCACATTCTCCTTTCTTAAAGATTGATCATTGTAATTTTACACTCTCTGATTAATACATCTTTTCAGCTTTTAGAGCACCTTAGCTTTTTGTCTCCAATGTCTTCTTTTGTGACAGGGTATTTGCATGCAGGTGATCTTCGAGGTTTGTGAAGTTGGCTTTCTCAACTTCTACAATATCACCTATTCCAGAGGCTGCCCACTATGCATATCATGTTCAAAGGTACCGCCGTCTTGAGGGAGCGTTCACCCCGGTATGTACTACTAGTCTACCTTTTAATTTTTTTGGTTTTTGTGCATTAAGATAGGGAAAACAATTAGCAAGTAGTTGCATCACATAATTTTATGATGAAATTGCATGCATGTTCGACGCAGGTGATAAGTGGTTCACCGTAATCGCTTTGGTGTGATGCAATTGAATCAGGGTGAGGGGAGGGGTGATTGCATTGTGACACACAAAATGGTGCGACACAACTAACTTTTCGAGTCGTAGATGTGACTGAGAATGATGCAATCGAAAGGCTGTGATGTAAGCATTACATGATATGACGCATTTGAAAGGAGAGTGACACAATTGTAGTTGCAAGTCGGTTAAAACTATATGTGATGCATTTGATAAACAATGACGCAATCGCCTGGTTAAATTTTTTCCCTAGATTAGGGAATTTTGACTTAGTCAACTTAGGTCTAATAGGTCAACTGAAGGTATGAGATTGACATAATGGTTTGCTTGATGATTTTAGGAGTGTCTACCTCCTATCTACATGTGGGAGTCGAGACCAAATGTTTTATGACTCTGGGATCAGTTGGGTGAGGAGGAGAGATATGCATTACTGGACCTGGGGTTGTTTTGCGTCACTTATATGCTCGTGATTAGGGCAAATAGGGGCATGTTGACAATATTGGAAGAGTGATGACACTCCAAGATGAGAAACTTCCACTTGCTCATGGGGGAGGCGACAGCCACCTTGGAGGATATGTATAGGATATTACGCTTCCAATTCACAGTGAGCGGGTACAATATGACCCCACTCGAGGACTGCAGGCATTGCATGAGTAATATGAGTGTGATGATGATATAGAGCTTGGGATTCAGGGATACAAGATCAGATGGGAGACCCTAGTAGAGACGTATGATAGATATGATTGCATCTTATGCACATTGATAGAAGGAGTGATGATTCCCGACCGTAGGGGTCATGGTTTCCCAGTAGGCTGGGGAGAAATTCTTGGGTCGATGGTTTATTTTGGCACAGTGTACGCATGGGGGCCATGCTTATTGGTGATGCTCTATTTTTAGATCCACTAAATTGCTTAAAGGGGAGGGAAGAGTTTGAGCTATGGGGCCACTTGGTTGATTGTATGGGCTTGGGAGCACAAAATAGTGTTCTGACCTTTGATGGTACAATAACTAGTAGCCAGTGATCCATATGCATATATTTGTCAGGGAGCCCTTACACAGACACATGTGGGGATGTTGGTTAATGGAGGCACGTTTTAGACACACTAGTCAGTTTTATTTAGAGGCCATACAGGACTTGTGATTTGTGGATCGATGAGGACAATCACATGCCATGTTGTTGACAACCTAGATAACTAATCAGATGTACAGTGCAAAGCCAACATATTATTGAGATGTATCTGCCAGAGAGGGTTCAAAGGTAGTTTGAGGAGAGGCAGGGTGTTCTAGTGGTAACTGCAGAGTTTGCACGGTCCTCTCAAGAGGTGCATCCAAGGGGGCCTTAACTTGTTGTTACCACATCAGAGTAGGAGATTGATGCAATGTAGGCATTAGATTGTGAGTGGAGAGGAGGGGACGCTGATGAAGGTACTACACTAGAGTATGATGCTTGGTAGTTGATTCACATACTTGTTCCATTGATAGATCCACAACAACCAGTCCTAGTAGAGTGCCGAGGTAGGGAGCCAATGAGGTGACAAGGGTCAAAAGGGGTGGAGGTAGAGGAGATGGAGGATGGGGGGATGGAGGAGGACGAGGAGATGATGGGGGAGACAGTTGAGGAGGTTGGGGAGGAGATCATCATAGTAGGAGGGATGGGGGACGACAACCGAAGAGGCAGTTACCGCCGTTCAAAGAGGAGGTGAAGATGGAGGAGGATCGATTTGAGGTGAGGGTAGCAGTGAAGGTGGCAGTTCAGGAGGGGGAGAAACATGTTGAGATACATGCTTTAGAGGTGGCACAACCAGAGGCAGAGGCTATAGAGGTTGAGGCAGGGGGAGAGGGGGGACAAGAGGAGCAAGCCGAGGAGGAGGCTATAGGAGAGGAGGATATGGATGATGCAGAGAGGGTCCTTCGTGAGAGGATTATCATGGGGATCGAGGAGGTGGGGCTAGAGGAGGGCCAAGTAGATGAGGGTAGTGTAAATCAGAGGATAGTCACCTTGTAGGCATGTGTGCAGGCTTTAGAGGTAGAGCTACATATTGTGACTACAAAGAGGGATGACCTTGAGGCTAAGAGGGATGCCTTCCAGGTTGAGAGAGACCTAGCCATGATTAGCTGACAACATATAGACTGGCGGATGATTGAGTTTATAGCTAAATGTAGTGTACCTATCATGGATGTTTCTAGAGAGTATGCTAGGGCCATGCAGTACTATAGAGATCTCTACGAGAGAGTGGTACCACCAGAGAGGAGGGATCCCTCATTTTTAGAGATTAACAATGGTTCTTGGGTAGGACACACAATAGGTGCACCCACAATAGGTCAGAGGGTGAGACATCAGATTCTAGATGGGCAACCCCCTATGATAGGCCATCCACCATGGAGCACAGGCTCAAAGAGTCACCAAGCAGGGAGGATAAGGAGGCCCCAGGGATAGGAGATTGAGGCAACTCAAGATGGATCATTTATTTATTTATGCGTTATGTTATATGGACACTTATATTTTTTATTATCAAGCCTGCAAGCTCCATCTTTATTGGATATGATACATCATGAAATTGTACCTATGGCACATTATTGAGTGATTATATGATATGATTTTTGGCGGCGGTTGATGACATGCATTGATATATGATTATGTTTTATGTTTATGATGATGTTATGCTTATGATGTTCATGTTGTGCTTATGATGTCTACTAATGCATTTTATATGATGATGTGATGGTTTAACATGCTTTATGATTATGTGTTTATGATCATGTTATGAATGTTTTTATGTTTCTCATGAAATGTATGGATGATAAATTCAATATGGATGACCTAGTTTGAGAAATGCAATATGATATGATGATGTGATGAACTTATGATTATGGATGTTTATATTATCATGATATGTATGAATAATGGATGCAATTGAAATGTCCTAATGTTGTGAATGTAATATGCAAATGCAATTTAATGTTAATGTAATGGAATGCTTATATGATAATGCAAAATGTGATGATGGAGAATGTATAATATAAATGCACAATGTGATGCGTAATATGAGATGCCATGTTATTATTGATGCAATGTGTAAAATCTACCATGATGTAATGCAATGTGATGGGAAATGTAGAAGCGAACTTTGACTAACAATATCTCAAGCATACGATCTTGGATTTCGATGAAAAGAACATTGTTGGGTTCTTCCCGTGGAGCTCTTCGCATTGACGTCATTTTTGTCGATTTCCGAGATGAACAATTTTTTCGCTTCCCATCTGTTCAACCATTGTACAAGCAAAAACTTTAAATGACAATATCTCAAGCGTACGGTATCGGATTTTGATGAAACGAACATCATTGGGTTCGTCTCATCGAGCTCTTCATGTTGACGTCATTTCCGTCAATTTCTGAGATGGTCAATTTTTTCGCTTCCCATCTGGTCAACCATTGTACAAGTGAACTTTGACTTACAATATCTCAAGCATACGATCTCGGATTTTTATGAAACGAACATCGTTGGGTTTGTCTCGTCGAGCTCTTCATGTTGACAATGTTTCTGTCAATTTTTGAGATGGTCAATTTTTTTGCTTCCCATCTGATCAACCATTGTACAAGCGAACTTTGACTGACAATATCTCAAGCGTAAGATCTCGAATTTCAATGAAACGAACATCGTTGGGTTTGTCTCGTCAAGCTCTTCGCATTCACGTCATTTCTATCGATTTCTGAGATGGTCAATTTTTTTGCTTCCCATTGGGTCAACCATTATACAAGCGAACTTTGACTGACAATATCTCAAGTGTACGAGCTTGGATTTCGATGAAACAAACATCATTGGGTTCTTCTCGTCGAGCTCTTTGCATTCACGTCATTTCTATTGTTTTTCGAGATGGTCAACTTTTTCATATCCCATCTAGTCAACCATTGTACAAGCAAAAACTTTGACTAACAATATCTCAAGTGTACGATCTCGGATTTTGATGAAACAAACATTGTTGAGTTCCTCTCGTCGAGCTCTTCGCGTTCACGTCATTTCCATCAATTTTTGAGATAGTCAATTTTTTCACTTCCCATCTGATCAACCATTGTGCAAGCAAACTTTGATTGACAATATCTCAAGCGTACGATCTCGAATTTCGATGAAACAAACATTGTTGGATTTGTCTCGTCAAGCTCTTCGCGTTGACATTGTTTTCGTCAATTTTTGAGATGGTCAATTTTTTCGCTTCCCATCTAGTCAACCATTGTACAAGCGAACTTTGACTGACAATATCTCAAACGTACGATCTCAGATTTTTATGAAACGAACATCATTGGGTTCGTGTCGTTGAGCTCTTCACGTTGACATCATTTCTGTCAATTTCTAAGACTGTCAATTTTTTCACTTCCCATCTGGTCAACCATTGTACAAGTGAACTTTGACTAACAATATCTCAAGCGTACGATCTCAGATTTTGATGAAACAAACATCATTGGGTTCTTCTTGTCAAGCTCTTCGCTTTGATGTCATTTCTATCGATTTTTGAGATAGTCAATTTTTTCGCTTCCCATCTGGTCAACCATTATACAAGCGAACTTTGACTGACAATATCTCAAGCGTATGATCTCGGATTTTGATGAAACGAACATCATTGGGTTCATCTCATTGAGCTCTTCACGTTGGCATTGTTTTTGTCAATTTCTGAGACAGTCAATTTTTTCGCTTCCCATCTGGTCAACCATTGTACAAGCGAACTTTGCCTGACAATATCTCAAGCATACGATCTCGAATTTTGATGAAATGAACATTGTTGGGTTCATCTCGTCGAGCTCTTCACGTTGAGGATGTTTTCATCGATTTATGAGATGGTCAATTTTTTTGCTTCCCATCTGGTCAACCATTGTGCAAGCAAACTTTGACTGACAATATTTCAAGCGTACGATCTCGGATTTTGATGAAACAAACATCATTGGGTTCGTCTCGTCGAGCTCTTCGCATTGATGTCATTTTCGTCGATTTCCAAGATAGTCAATTTTTTCGCTTCCCATCTGGTCAACCATTGTACAAGTGAACTTTGACTGACAATATCTCAAGCGTACGATCTCAGATTTCGATGAAACGAACATCGTTGGGTTCGTCTCATCGAGCTCTTCACGTTGACATCATTTCCATCGATTTATGAGACCGTCAATTTTTTCGCTTCCCATATGGTCAACCATTGTACAAGCGAGCTTTGACTGACAATATCTCAAGCAGACGATGTCGTATTTTGATGAAACGAACATCGTTGGGTTCTTCTCGTCGAGTTGTTCACATTGACGTTATTTTTGTCGATTTCTGAGATGGTTAATTTTTTCACTTCCCATCTGGTCAACCATTGTAAAGCGAACTTTGACTGACAATATCTCAAGTGTACGATCTCGGATTTCGATGACGTTGACGTTGTTTCTGTCGATTTCTGAGATCGGCAATTTTTTCGCTTCCCATCTGGTCAACTATTGTACAAGCAAACTTTGATTGACAATATCTCAAGTGTACGATCTCGAATTTCGATGAAATGAACATCATTGGGTTCATCTTGTCGAGCTCTTCGCGTTGATGATGTTTTCGTCGATTTTTGAGATGCTCAATTTTTTCGCTTGCCATTTGGTCAACCATTGTACAAGCAAACTTTGACTGACAATATCTGAAGCGTACAATCTCAGATTTTGATGAAACGAACATCGTTGGGTTCATCTCGTCAAGCTCTTCGCGTTGACTTTGTTTTCGTTGATTTTTGAGATAGTCAATTTTTTTGCTTCCCATCTAGTCAACCATTGTACAATCTCGGATTTTGATGAAACGAACATTGTTTGGTTCTTCTCGTTGAGATCTTTGCATTGACATCATTTTCATCAATTTTTGAGATGGTCAATTTTTTCGCTTCCCATTTGGTCAACCATTGTACAAGCAAAAACTTTGACTGATAATATCTCAAGCGTACGATATCGGATTTCGATGAAATGAACATCATTGGGTTTGTCTCATCGAGCTCTTCGGGTTGACGTCATTTTTGTCGATTTATGAGACAGTCAATTTTTTTGCTTCCCATCTGGTCAACCATTGTGCAAGGGAACTTTGACTGACAATATCTCAAGCGTACGATCTCGGATTTTTATGCCCTTAATTTTCCATCCATCTCTTATAAAGAATCATAAGTGGTAGCCACTTGGAGGATCTATTATTCAATCGTCTATATTTGGCCTTTGATATTTTTAGTGAATCTTGGTCACTACAAGTAGAATTGATACAGAGAATTAACATCACTCTCAATATTCTTTATTATGTTAATGTTTGATTCTTACAAAGTGTGATTTGGCTCACGTCTTTCTTTCTTCATCCATTCTAATATTTGTAAGTTATGTAGTGATGCTTTTTTGGAGTGTGGTTGCTTGCTTATCCATGTCTATAATAAGGTCATCTGCTATTAATTTGATATGTTGGCCCAAAGGCTGTGATGTATCCCCTTGAAAATGTGGAAACCTATTTTGTAGGTTACTTATGATTCCTTCTAGTTGTTCTATATTCTCCACATGTTATTTAAGGATGTCCTCTCGAGTTGTTTGATGAAAGATGTCCCTAAGTTGAAATTTTTGCAGTCAAAGTTAATCAATGGATATGTTATGCTTGAGATATTGATAAGTAGGAGGTTTCTTCCACAGCGTGTCAAATTATGATATTGCTATTAGGATTCAACTGTGTAGTTTTCGAGTCAAACTCATTGACCCATGATTCATGAGTAGTGGTTCAAAAGAACCCATCTCTCATGATAATGAATGGTCCACTTAGCACTCATTACATCTAGGTGATGCTCACAGAGGTGAAGCATTGGTCCATGCAAGTTAATCAACTCGGAGTATCAATATCTTATCACCCAATCAGTCTCACCAAACCTTGATCACAACATGTCCTAGGATGTATCCTTCCCATGATGAACATAAGCATCAGGTATCTCGTAGTAGTTTAGCCTTGGCTAGCAGTATGAAGAACATTAGCTTGTTTGTTTACTTTCTCTTCAATCTTTGTGACTTATCTTATTTTGTGCTCATTCCAAGGACCTCTCGATGATGCCTAAACAAAACAGGTTTAGAGAGAAAGTAATGGGGCAATGATCATTATCTTTTTGTATGTTGTGCTTGTTGGATATTCTTATAAAATAACTTGGTGAATACTTGTTTTGTTAGGTTTGTCCTTGCAAGGTTTTTGTATGTCAAGTGTGAACATGGATACACCTATCTGATTATCGAGTCAAAGTCCATCACAATAGGTACAACACCGTCCTAGTCCTTTATACCTTGATGCATCATACCTAATTGGCCCTTTGAAAATCCCAACTCCTAGTAAGCAAATCATCATCATCACCATAAAGTAGGCTTGTTGGATCCTCCTTCCATCCATCTTATTCATCTTATTCTTCTATCTTTACTAACATTTCTATCTAAATTAGGTGTGAGATCTCAAAATATACACAAGGCTACCCACGACCGATGACTGTCTATACATCATCAGAATTATCTACATCAAAGAATTAGCTTTCTTCCTCTGATCAATAGAACCACTTCTCTCACATTTTTATAGCGATCTCGATCAAAAAATTAACATTTTTGTTCGATCTCTTGAGGGGGCAACATACTAGCATAATCCTTCTGCTGGGGCAACATTGAGGCATCTGAAAAAAATAAAATGAACTTTGATCACATCAGTTTATTCTTTGAATCAATGCAACAAGTACATTGCTTCAAAGAGGGGAAAAATATAGACACGTAAAATATACATGCACCTGATTTTGATCTTACTAACATCAATTTTTCCTAAATCATCTCCTTTACTAATCAATTTAATTAAATAATATTTATTTGATTAAATTCATCATATTCCCTCTCTTAATTAAATAAATCAAATTTATCTGATTAAGTCATTCTCCTCTATTAATTAAACAAATCATTTTATTTAATTAACCCTCATATCCCTCTCTAATTAAATAACTCATCTTATTTGATTAAATCCCTAAATTCTTCTTATTAAATTGAATAAATTAAACCTTATTTAGTTTAATCTAACATTGTCCCCTTTAGTTAAATAAATCAAATCATTTATTTAATTAAATCTTTCTTCACAATTCTTGATTTAAATTAACTCATAAATTCAAGTCAAAGTTGTCACATCCCCTAATCTCTCTTTAAATTAATTAATCTTTGATTAATTTAATCTTAATCTATGTCACATCCTCTAGAGAATGCAACTTGCACAATAAATCAATTACTTTGATTTATTAAATCTCCTATTTTCCCTCACATGGCATAAAAAGGGAATATTCTTCCAAATTCAAAATCCCTCCAAAAGGGATGGGTACTTCCAACAAGGCATTTAAGGCCTCTTACATGTCCTTGGCCTTGAGCCAAGTGATATTAACTCCATTTCCTTCTCCCTCCAACATGTCACATTCAAATTTCAAATTTGAATCTCATGACATTTATCATGCACATTGACCAAAATGTGCACAACCTTCAACCATTCACATCTTGAAAAGTGGCACTTGGCCATTTGGATGTTGAATGATCCCACATTGTTCAATCTCGCTCTCTTTTCCATTTTGGAAATCTATAAATGAGAGAATCTTCCTCTCATTCTAACATACACAATTTGAGTAAACTTACTATACTCAACTTCATCCTCATCCACACTTAGAGAAAAGTTACTCTCTTCACATTGAGAGCTAATTTTATCCATTTCATAGGTAGGTTATGCCAAATTTCCATCAAGAAGCTTCAATCATCATCAAATCATCATCAAGCTTATAAAGGAGTTGGGAAATGGCTAATTTCGACACACCAATTCACACCAACTCCCCCATGGGATCAAGAGTTTGCATGCTTAATTAGGATTTCATTTATATTTACATGTTTTGTTCTTCATTTTCCTATTTTAATTATTATAAATGGATATCATGGGGAATCCCTCTTTTATCTTGCATATGAACTCACTAATGTGTTTGTTTGTTGTTTTTGTGTAGGAATAGGATTTGGGTTCACACCATGTTAAGGTTGTGAGCCTACAAGTGTATTGTAACTTGTTTATTGTAGATTAATACATGGTTCGATGCTTTTCAGTGTGGGGTTTTTTATCCAAAAGGATTTTCCCTATGTATATTAGTGTTTCTTATCTTTTGTATTATAAAATTATTCTTTAATGTTCTTAAAGTGTTAATTTACATGTTGTTATGTTGCTAAAAGTTACTTAGATTTGTAAACTAGATTATCTTTCCTCTAAGGGTTAATGTGATGGAAAATAAACTATGTCGATTTCCACTTTAACGACATACTAGTATGTTCTAGTATCAAGTAGTTGAAATTTGTTTTAAAAATAAAAATAAGATACTGAAGGTGCATATTGGTTCTTGGAGGTATTTATGGGCTCATCTTTCCCTTTCAATATGCAATCCTCATGGTTGCATATCTCATAGCTAGGTTGGTGATAGTTTTTCACGTCTAAGCTTTGGTCATCATATGTTGTCTCATTAAGATTCATGACCTTGCTAATTTGAATGTCCTTCTTCAGTGGAATCTCTCCATGTTCACCAAGCCCAATTATCGATTAGATTTCTTGATTTGTGATGTGGTAGGTTTTGTCTACGTATAATTATGCGTCATGGAACCAACCTAGGATTATCCTTATCCATCCTTCCTCCTTTGCGAATATAAATTTTTTCCCACACATCCAATTTTTTTTCCTATACTCAGATATATTATGGTAAATAATCTTATTTTCCTAGTTGAAGTAATGTTTTCTAAAGATCCTCAAACTATGTGTGATCAATTTTTTTCAAGGGTGCATGGATATATTTGTGTATGTCTTCAATAGAAATTACATTAGTGGGAAATTTTGAAAATGGCCCATCTAGGTCCACCTCCATTGCCTTATATAAAAAATTTCTACATTTTGGTTTGGGCTTCTAGGATATATTGACTAGCATTGGTGCATCCATTTTTGAAATGATGTGGTGATTGCTTAGTAGTGCAATGCCAACTAGGGCTTTTGGTGCAGGGGCACCTTGGGGTCTACATGCTTCCATGAGGCTTTGGTGAATCTTGTTTTGTCTTTCAAGTTGTGCGTGGTGTAATAAGGTCCAAAGGACCATTCTCAGTGGTTTGGAATGAGTTTTCATTCTTTGTAATGGGTTTTCAATGGTTGAACTAGGTCTCCTCCTCACCATGTAAACTTGGTGCATCTAGGACAAGTAAAGAATCAAGGTGCCATGATGCAACCAGGTAATATAGGGGATTCACCTTGATGATTTTAATATTTTTTGAGTTGTCTTTACATCTTTTGAGTTTGTAGTGAAGTCGCATTCTTGGGTGCAGTGTTAAGTTGTCTTAACTAGGCAACTTGGGGGTTAAAATGGAGTTTGTTAGTTCCCATCGACCCTCCAATTCAAAATACAGTTGAGGGATGTTGGGAGGAGGTTGTAAATGATTAAATAGGCCTCTCTTGGTCAAGGAAATGTTGATTTATAAGTTGGAAAGAAGATTGAATGCAAAGAACTCTGTTTTTCTCTAATTTCCTATGTAAACTTGTTGATCCTGTACTTGGTACGACCTATAGAATTCTTATACATTTCCAAGGCTGATATGTATTGAAAGAGGACTAAGTTTGCTTCATTTTTGCAGTGGTATGCTGCAAAAACATAAAGTATTGGAGGAGTTCTTATCAATTTTCTGAAGCTGGTCAAAAACCCTCAAAACTAGGGTTTTGATCACAAAAATGCATGCAACTCGCCATTCCTTCTTGGTCAAAGCTTAATTATTGGTGGAATAGTAGAGTGAATCATTTATTTTATGGTAGAAATGGTCTTGGAAAATGAAAGAGGGTTTGGAGTGACTTTGTGGAGATTCTAGGCTTGGCATCCTCATGTGACAAGCCTAATTGTGGTGCAAACGTATGAGTTTGTGGATTTGTAAGTGAAATTTTTGGTGTAGAATGCCTAAAAGGGGTTGAAATGTGTGTGTTGATTCTATGAGAACCATATTATTTTCTTAGGGTATTTGGGGTGTGCCTAGATAACCTAGTTCTTTTTTTGGATAGTCAAATAGGCTCCCTTGTAGCATTACAAAATTGATCCTTTGTGCTTGTGCAGATAAATGTCATAACCTGATGATTTTGGGGTTTGTAGTGGTCTATTTGAGGAGTCTAATTTAGGGGCCACTTGTCTGGTTCTTGTATTTATAGGGGTTTTATATTGATTGTCCTAATTGACAGGGTTGTAAGGGAAATTGGCCTAGTGTTGTTTTGTTGAGTAGTTGGGTGTTCTCAAGCATAGAAATGTGATGTGTGAGCTTAACTTGGTAATTTCAAAGTGTCTCATGTCAATTTCCATCCTATGATCAGGTTTGATCTAATATATTCCATGTTAGTAGTTGGGTTGCTCTTTGGAGTGAAGTGAGATTTGGTGTCTTAGTGGGCATATTTGAGAGAAGTTGTGTCAAAATCACATCTTGGTTGATCCACTTTGCATCAATGTGGTATGAGAGATAAGTTTGATTGTGGGAAGTTTCAAAAGGATTGTGAGTAAGTAGGGAGTGAAGAAAACTGCCTCCAAAAGGTGGATTTATGGTTGCAAAGGAGTTGAAAGCCTTGAAAAAGAAGGTAGAAGCATTAGAAGCCATAGAGAGGAGAAGAGTGGCTATTGATGAAGAAGGTACCTCAGAGGAATAGGTAGAAGGTGATGAGGAAGAGACTCCACCTATTGAATAGATGGATCCTATGGAAAGGATATTTTTGGGTGCTTTGCAAACCATAAAAGTAGAGTCTTTTGAACCTAAGATGGACATACCAATGTATGGGGGTAAGATGAATGCTGAGGCACTACTACAGTGGGTAGATGTCTTTAAAAATTACTTTGAGTACAAGGAAATGGAAGATAACAAGAAGGTTAAGTTCTCAAAGACCAAGTTGTGTGGATCAACCTTGATTTGGTGGAATTACCACCAAGGAGAAAGAGTGAAGGTAGGTAAAAACATGATTGCTTCATGGGAGAGAATGGTGAGCAGAGTGAAAGCACAATTTCTCCCTATAGATCATGAAGTACAAGTGTTCAAGAAGTTACAAAACTTAAAGCAAAAGGACATGGATGTGGCAACCTACACTGAAGAGTTTCATAAGCTCTGTATGAGGTGTGACCATGTGGAGAATGAGAAAGAGAAAGTGGCCAAGTATTTGAATGGCCTAAGGTGTTTTATTCAAGATGAGATCAGCCTAATGACCCCTAAGATAGTGGAAGAATGTTTTCAAGTGGCATGTAGGGCTGAAGAGAAGTTGAAAAGAAAGCAAGAGTAGCAAGGAAGGGGTAGAGGCAAAATTTTCAAAGGAAGAGGAAGTTTTGGAGGTAGAAATCAGTCACAAAGACAATAAGGGGAGTCAAGTGGAAAAGAGGAACAAGGTCAAGATTCAAGAGGAGGATTCAGAGATAGGAGATCTAATGGAAGGGGCAGATCTAATGGGAGAGGATCTAGCTCATTCTCTGGAAGATGCTACACCTGTAACCAATTTGGACACACATTCTTCAAGTGTCCTAAGAAACAAGCTTCAAACTCTTATGGTGGGGATAGGAGAAATCAATTGGTGCAAGAAGAGGATTCTCAAAGTGTGACTTCACCTTCCAGACCTATTGATCCTAATATTGGAGAGAACTTGATGATGAGTGCTCTTTTGAAGGTACCAAGTACCAAGGAGCCACCAAAAAGGAAGTCCTTGTTCAAGACCACATGCAAATGCCATAGAAAGGTATGCAAGGTAATTATAGACTCAGGCTCTATTGATAATCTAGTGTCCTTAGAGATCATAGAAAAATTGAAATTGAAAAAAAATCCTTATCCTAATCCTTACAAGGTGTCATGGCTAAATAAGAATCAACAAGTGCTTGTTAATGAGCAAGTTTGGGTGGAATTTCAAATGAGGTATTATAAAGACAAAATCTTTTGTGATGTTACCCCCATGGATGCTTGTCACCTACTCTTAGGACGTCCTTGGCAGTATGATAGGAAAGTGCAACATGATGGGAAAATAAAACCTATAGGATCAACAAAGATGGGAAATATTTCACCTTGAATCCTTTACCAAATGAAGGCATGGATAAACAACATGAGTCTAACATCATGATGGTAGGAGAGAAGGATTTTTTTTAAACCTTAAAGGATTAGGGAGGTCTTGGGTTTTCCTTGATTGTTAAGCCAAAGTGCGGGTCTTTTTTATCTACAAACAAAGGAGGATCCATCCCTAGTGAAGTCCAAACCTTGTTGGATAGACATAAGGAGATTGTGGTGGATGAATTATCTAGTTCCCTACCTCCAATCAGAGATATCAGTCACTATATTGATCTGATACCAAGTGTCACATTCCCTAATAAGGCTTCCTATAAAATGACCCCTGCTCAAAATGAAGAGATAGCAAAACAAGTGCAAGATTAGGATTAGAGAGGGGGATGAATGGAAAAAAACATTCAAGAACAATGAGGGTCTCTATGAGTGGATGGTGATGCCTTTTGTCTTATCCAATGCCCCTAGTACCTTCAAGAGATTAATAAATGAGGTATTGAAACCGTTTATTGGCAATTTTTTTGTGATTTATTTGGATGAAATTCTTGTGTTTAGCAGGTCCAAGGAGGATAATTTGAAGCATCTTGATATGGTGATAAGAAGGTTGCATGAATAGGGATTGCTGATCAACATGCAAGAGTGTGAGTTTATGAAAGAAGAATTTGTCTATCTTGGGGTTTTCATAGCAAAAGGAAGTTTAAAAATGGATCCATCAAAGGTTGAGGCCATTCT
The DNA here is from genome assembly GCA_007115665.2 of Sequoiadendron giganteum. Lineage (NCBI taxonomy): Eukaryota > Viridiplantae > Streptophyta > Pinopsida > Cupressales > Cupressaceae > Sequoiadendron > Sequoiadendron giganteum. The sequence continues at coordinate 493,741,167 of CM021102.1, read as the reverse complement.
CAATTGGCCAACACCTCTAGGTTAGTGGGTGATGTATTTCATGGCCTTGCAAGCTTCTACAGAAAATTCATAAAGAATTTCAGTCACATTTGTGCACCAATCATAGACACAAAAAAGGGAGATAAGAAGAGAAAGTTCCAATGGACCAATGAAGCAGATGAAAGGTTTTGGATATTTGAAAATAAAGGTATCACATCAGCCTATCCTTGCTCTTCCTGATTTTAATAAATTTTTACTATTGAATGTGATGCAAGTAGTCAAGCAATAGGTGTTGTCCTAAGTCAAGAGGGCAGACCGGTTGCATTCTTTAGTGAAAAACTAAATGAGGCTAAGAGAAAATATTCTTGATATGATCTTGAATTATATGCTATGGTCCAATCCTTAAAGAAATGGAAGCACTACTTGTTACCAAATGAGTTTTTTGTAGTCACTGACAACCATGCACTTAGTTTCTTGAATGGACATGAAACGTTGAACCAAAAGCACATGAAGTGGGTTGAATACCTACAAGCATACACCTTCTCCATAAAGCACAAGAAGGGACAATCAAACAAAGTTGCAGATGCCCTTAGTAGAAGGGTCATGTTGGTTCAAGAGGTTCAGTTGCAAAGTGGGCATAAAATATCTTGAAGGTATGTATAAGGAGGATGAAGATTTCAAGGCTGCTTTTGATGTTTGTTCTCAATTGTTAGATGCTTTTCACAATGATTATGGTAATTATGTTTTGCAAGATGGCCTATTGTTTAAAGGGATTTAGTTGTGCATACCGAAGTACTCTATGAGGGAAAAATTGATAAGACAAAAGAATAGTGGAAGTCTTGGAGGGGACTTTGGACTTGACAAAACTTTGGAGTAGGTTAAGAGGTTTCAATTTTGGCCTAAAATGCAAGTTGATGTAAGAAATTTTGTGGAGAATTGAACTATATGCCAAAGATCAAAGGGAAGTACTTCAAATTATGGCCTATACCAACCTCTACCAATCCCAAATAGACCTTAGGAGAGCGTAAGTATGGATTTTGTCTTAGGATTGCCTAAGACTCAAAGGGAGTTGATAGTAATTTTGTAGTTGTGGATAGGTTCAGTAAAATGGCACACTTTATTCCTTGTAGAAGTACTAATGATACCACTAATATTGCAGGACTATTCTTCAAATAAATTGTGAGGATCCATGGGGTTCCTTTGAGCATTGTGTCAAATAGGGATTCCAAATTCATTGGTCACTTTTGGAGGACCCTATGGAATAAGTTAGGGAAAAATTTGCAATATAGTTCTTCCTACCATCCTCAAACAGATGGAAAAACAAAGGTGGTCAATAGATCACTTGGTAATTTTTTAAGGTTCTTGAAAAAATAGCATGGTCTTCAATGGGATTTTGTGTTGCCCCAAGTAGAATATGCTTATAATGATTCCCTAAACAAAAGCCTAGGAAAAAGTCCCTTTGAGGTGGTGTATGGAATGAATCCAAGGGGAATCTTTGAGTTGAGAGATTTCAAGGATATGGAGAAGACACGAGAAAAAGGAGAGGAGTTTTCCATTGCAATGAAATTCATTCATAATCAATTGAAGGATATGGAGAAGAGACGAGCATAAGGAGAGGAGTTTTCCATTGCAATGAAATCCATTCATAATCAAGTGAAGGAGGGGTGTATGGTGCCGGGGCACCTTGGGGTCTACATGCCCCCATGAGGCTTTGGTGAATTTTTTTTTGTATTTAAAGTTGTGTGTGGTGTAATAAGGTCCAAAGGACAACTCTTAATGGTTTTGAATGAGTTTTCATTCTTTTTAATGGGTTTTCAATGGTTGAACTAGGTCTCCTCCTCACCATGTAAACTTGGTGCATCTAGAACAAGTAAAGAATCATGGTTCCATGATGAAATCAGGTAATAGAGGGGAGTAACCTTGATGATTTTAATATTTTTTTGAGGTATCTTTACATCTTTTGAGATTGTAGTGAAGTCAGGTTCTTGGGTGTAGTGTTATGTTGTCTTAACTAGGCAACTTGGGGGTTAAAATGGAGTTTGTTAGTTCCCAACGGCCATCTAATTCAAATATAGTTGAGGGATGTTGGGAGGAGGTTGGAAATGATTAAATATGCCTGACTTGGTTGAGGCAAGGTTGATTTTTAAGTTGGAAAGAAGATTGAATGCAAAGAACTCTATTTTTCTCTAATTTCCTGTGTAAACTTGTTGATCTCATACTTGGTATGACCTGTAGCGTTCTTGTACGTTTCCAAGGCTGATATGGATTGAAATATGACTGATTTGGATTCATTTTGGTAGTGGTCTAGTGCAAAACCATAAAGGATTGGAGGAGTTCTTACCAATTTTCTGAAACTGGTCAAAAACCCTCAAAACCAGGGTTTTGATCACAAAAATGCATGCAACTCGCCATTCCTTCTTGGTCAAAGATTAATTCTTGGTGTAATGTCACAATGCATCATATATTTTATGGTTGAAATGGTATTTGAGAATTATAGAGGTTTTGGAGTGACTTTGTGGAGATTCTAGGCTTGGCATCCTCATGTGACAAGCCTAATTGTGGTGCAAAAGTATGATTTTGTTTATTTGTGAGTGAAATTTGTGGTTTAGAATGACTGAAAGGGGTTGAATTGTGTGTGTTGATGTTTTTAGAACCATATTATTGGCTTAGGGGAGTTGGGGTGTGCCTAGATAACTTGGTTCTTGTTTGGGATAGTCAAGTAGGCTCCCTTATAATGTTACAAAATTGATCCTTTGTGCTTGTGCAGATAAATGTTATACCCTGATGCTTTAGGGGTTTGTAGTGTTCTATTTGAGGAGTATAAGTTAGGGGCCACTTTTTTGGTTCTTGTCTTTATAGGGGTTTTATACCGACTGTCCTAATAGATAGGGGTCCAGGGGAAATTGGCCTAGTGTTGTTTTGTTGAGTAGTTGGGTGTTCTCAAGAATAGAAATGAGATGTGTGGGCTTAACTTGGTAAGTTCAAAGTGTCTCATGTCAATTTAGATCCTTTGATCATGTTTGATCTAACAGATTCCATGTTAGTAGTTGGGTTGCTCTGTGGAGTCAAGTGAGGTTTGGTGTCTTAGTGGGCATATTTGAGAGAAGTTATGTCAAAATCACATCTTGGTTGATCCACTTTGCATCAGATTTACAAAATAAACTTTGAGCTATGTAGGAGGAAAGAATATAAGCAAGATTGGAATCATAAGTGAGGAATAGTATGTGTGATTGTGTTGATTTATAGGAACCTAATGGTGGGAAGTATATTTATTTTTGTATTCATTTTTCACCTTCCCACTCTTTTCTAGCCGTTACATCTTCTATGGCTTATTTTTGGTAGGTTAAGTTGTGTCTACCTATGTTACATGTATTATACATTTATTTAGTACATATAATAAAAATTCTTTATAAATTCCTTTTATTTCATTCATTTGACTAATGGTAGTGCTTTAATCATGCACCATTAAAATAACATTAGAATAGTTCATTATCAAGTGTTCTTAGTCTAACTATTATGGATTCTAGGATGTTGTTGATATATTAGGGATCTAACCATCTAAATTTCAATCTTCCTTGTTTTTCTAATTTAATATCATACAACAATACCATATCATTTTCATGGAATGTTTTGTGTTTCATATTTTTATCATGCCATGTTTTTTGTTTGTTTTTCTCCACATGCTAATGGTATGTCAAAAATATTTTTTCATCTTGTTTCTCTAATTCTTCAATCATGTTCTTTATAGATTCTTCTTCTATGATATGCAAAATGAGTATGGTGCAAAAAGTGGAAATTATGAAATTGAGTGGTAGGATTGCAATATCTAACCCATATATGAGCTGGAATGGAGTAAAATTTGTAGATATTTTCTAAGAAGTTCTATCTTCCCATAATATTGTTGGAATCTTTATATTTTAATTTGTCTTGTTACTATTGCACATTTTAGTTATATTAGTCCCTATCATCTTATTCAGGGCTTCACTTGCACCATTTTCCTAAGAGCAGTAAGGAGTGATTTTATTATGTGTTATCATAAAATTGATTAGCAAATCCACAATTAATTTATTCAGAAAAAAAATCATTGGTCACTAGTGATGCTTATTGGGAAACCAAACGTAGTAATTCTATTTTTATATATGAACTCTATAGCAATTTTTTTAGGGAAATTTCTTGTGGGTTCTGCGTCAACCCATTTAGTTAGATATTCCACCCATATTATGATAAATCTCACTTCTGAATTCCTTTTTGTTAGATTGATTGGCCCTCTGAAATCTATAGCTCATAATTTTTCAAATGGGACTTGGGCTAATAAGGCGAGTCTTCTAACTCTTTGGAATATGTCACATTGTTTGACATGCTAATTTTAATCCTTCTACAAGGTTGGCCACCATAGTATTGCTAGATTTACCTTCTTTTCAATGGTTTCCCATGAATTGCGACCACTTGAAATCCCTTAATTAGATTCTCTATGTATTTCCTCCCTTTCATGCTCATATACTACTCTTTAGATAATTTCGTCTCTTTCTATATTGTATAATTATCCTTTATTTATCTTGTGGTGATATGTCTTATGGATATTCTCATGTTGATAGAAGTGATGTGATGATATGCAACTATTGAGGTGTCACAATCAACCTAAATAAGTTTGTGCAAGGAAGATCTTCTTCCTGGTCATTCAATTCTTCACTTGTCTCAATTTGAGAGAGGAATTCAAGCCCTTGGTTGTTTCTCCTCAATTTTACCACAATTCTAAAATCAAATTCTTGAAATAGAAGAAACCATATACATATTCTCCATTAAGTAATTGGTATATTTCAAAGTTAATTTAATGGCTCATGGTCAGTGTGAAAGGTAAATGGTGTTGATAGAAGGTAGTGTATAAAATTTAAAGTGTGTGTATCATCACGAATGCCTCCCTTTATGTGGTTATATATTTTTTATCAACCTGTTATAATTTCTCACTAGAAAAAGTAAATAGATAGCCCTTATTTCCCTTTGGTTGTGCCAACATTGCTCCTATAAATATTCCAAAAGCATCCACATGAACATGAAAAGGAGTTGTCCATTCTATGAAAATAAGTATTGGTTCTTTGGAAATATTTTGTTCTAACATGTCATATGATTGTTGACATTGATTTGTCCACTCAATATATCTATTTGACTTATTTTTCAACAATTCTTCAAATGGTGCTATTATTTTTGCATATCCTTTGATAAATTTATAGTGGCGTCTAGTGTATTATAAGACTTTTTTTTACTTTAGGAGCTAACTTTCATGGTGGTGATGTCATAATTAGGGGACATTGATGGGGACCTACCATTAATCCTTATTTAAAAATTATATGTCCTAACAATGTGTTGAAGGATGCCAAAAATGAATTTCTTTATATTGAGAGAGATTTGTATACTTCTACATCATTCTAACATGGTGTGGAGTGTTTTTATATGGTCTTTGACTAGTCTATATATAGTCCAATCATCCAAATATACTTCTAGGAATTCATGTATGAAACGTTTGAATACATTTACCATTATGTGACTACAAATTTCCAATGCATTAGTTAACCCAAAGGGAATAACTATGTACATGAATGACCCTCATTCAGTAGAAAAAGTGGTTTTTGGTTGATCCTTTTTTTTTAATTTTCACTTGGTGGTAATAAAAGAACCCATCTATAAAGGATTATATCTCTCTATACGCTCTTGATTTCAGTATTTCTTATATGAATGGTGTAGAAAATGGATCATGGATGCATTATTTATTAAGCTCTCTAAACTCTACATAAATCCTTATTTCTCCTATTTTATTATTTTTCTCTATCATTGGACTAATCCATTCTACATCCTCCATTGGTTTAATGATTCCTCCATCCAATTCTTCTTTCACCCTCTTTTTCATATTAGGGTTTCATCTATATGTTCTTTTTTTTTGTGACTTGACCCCTTATTTTAATTGAATTTTCATGCACCCTACTTCTTTAATACCTATCAACTCAGTAAATGTATGAGGAAATATATTTTCATACTCAGATAATATTTTGCTACCTATGTTACTAGCTTTCCATCCCACTAATCTTCGATCTTGGCTAGTTCTGGGTCACCTATGATAGCTATATTTTCCTCTCTTAGTTTAAAGGTTGATTATATTACTTATCTTTAGGTTCCTTGTTACTTTTTATTTCCCTTTCTCCTTGATTAACTTGTATGCCAAATTTAGGTTTATCTTCATTATTTCTTGATGTGTGATGTACATATCTTTCTAGAATATTGATTTTCATTTTCCATCCACTCTATAAGCTTCCATACTCCAATCTTTGGTGGTGGTGGATTATATTCATAACTATTTATTTTTATATTTTATGTTGGTTTAAATATTATTTCCTTCATCTTTAATAATGCATTATGAAAATCTATGTGTATCATACAAAGAGAAGGCATGTATAAAATCATCCTGGAGCTCATCCTATTCTTTGGTTTCACTCTCCTTTCTCAATTGATGTACTAGTGTGTACAACTGGCATTAGAGTATAATAGAACATGTGCATGTAATGCCTTGTATCAGATTATCTTCTACCTTTCCATGTTGTTATACATATTTGTATGTTTTATTTTGGTAGAATTTCACCATTATATTTTGGTATTATCTTATATTCTCCTTCCTCTAGTAAGTGTCTTTTTCATATTAGAATCTTGAAAGCATGTCATATAGGAATATCATTTTTATGATTATTTCACTAGGCGATGACATTACATGCTAAGGTTTGTGTACTACATCATGTTAGAGTCACTCAAGGACTCAATCCTCCAAGATCACATGCAAAAAACCAACAACAACCTTCTACAAGAGGGAAAAATAAAAACACAAATTTTTAATAGTGGATGCAAGATATGGCCAATATGAAATACTCAAGATTGTAGTGATATATTGAAATTACACTAAATTGAACTGTCTAATATGTACAAATGATGTCTTGCTTATAAAGGATAAATATGAGATATGATTAGAAAAGATATTGAAATGTGTCTTAATCTTGTATAATGAGATAACTACCCCAAAAAACATTAAGTGACTTAGGACACATGCATTAAATGCCAAAATATAAGATAAGATCTAGTGACAACTAATGCTAACTAGAAAGATTCCCTCCTAGGACCTAAGTGGACTTAACATGTAAATAGTACCTAGATAGGTAAAACACTACACCAATACCCCCTTAAGTACAAATTAGAGTCTATTATTATGAAAATATACAAAGATAGATCTCAACTATGAGACTATGTTAGGTACCCATTTACAAATGCAATGCAATCTCTCAAAAATGGAGAAAAGGAGAAAACACAATGGGAAAAAACTCCTCCCCAAAAAAGAGATGAAATACAAAATACTCTCAATAATGCATGAAAGGGACAAAACCCCAAGCAAGGAAAAGTACCCCCCATAAGAAAAGAAGAGAGACCATACAATCCCCTCAATGGTGAGTCTCTTGCAATGGTAGAAGCTCAACATTGAATGTTGAAGATGATCCGATCTCATCGAACAAAATTCCTCACCTTACAAAGAAAATAAACCAAGATGATATGAAAGATTTCTTCCCATTCCTAAAAGGAAGATGAGGGAAGAAGAATGATATGTGATATCTCTGAACTACGCTAAAGTGTCTCCATGTCAATGTCAAAAGCTGAAAAACTCCAAACATACATTTTAACCCGCACAACTAAAGATGTCAACCTAGAATATCCTAGAGATGAATGCAAAACACACTCCAAAGACAAAGATGCCTCCTTTGAAGGCAAAGAATTCTCCACCAAATGTTGTCCAAAAGTATCCACACTCATGTCAAGATGCAAAGAGTGATCATGTAGAGAATGGACAAGAGGGTCAAAGTATTCCCTCACAATAACTGAAAAAGAATCATCTTCATCAAAGAGAAGATGTATGCACTAAACGATGTCTCCAAAATTTGGAATGTGGGACTCAAAAAACAACCCACCAATGTATATCAAGTACACATCCCAAGTATATGTAGTTGGAAGACTATGTAGATCCTGTTGGATTGAATCATAAGAGGCCAACACTATGCCAATATGAGCATCATCAAATGTAATAGAATATTAAGGAGATGAAATGCAAGGATCAAGAATGGGATTAGATGTGAGAACACCCGAGTTCAAAAAGCCAAATGTCTCCTCTAAATCATGGTTCACCTTAGAAGTGTGATGAACAACAAAAGGAACAATGTCATCATTAGAGGAAAAAATTGCAAATGTGTACAAATGAGATGAATGATCAACCATCTCAGTAGAAATAATCTATCTACTCTCTAAGTCTTGAATGATGACTAAATCAATTGTGAACTCCATAGTTCTCCCATCTCCACCACATGTTATCTGATATATGGAAAGAAAAATTTTGTCAAATGAGGTACACGCAAAATAAAATTGAAAATTCCCTCCCAAAAGCAATAGATCCCTTCCCAAGTATACTCATATATGTATTGTTCCCCATCAAAATAGAAGACATAGGACAAGGCTCAAAAGAAGAGAATATAGAGTATGAAGATTTCATATGATGAGATGCTCCTAAATCTAGAAGTCATCTCCTTGATCCATGACCTAAAAAAGCATAAAGAGTTGTTCCATTATTTCCTAATGTAGAAGACAAACTAGAATAACCTTTTCCCTTATTAGCCTATTTTGAAGAAGAAGAAGGTGACTTGAACATTCTAGAAGGAAAATCAATCTGATTCTTTTTGAGAAGATGTTTCAACTCATCAAGATCCTTCTTATAACAAGAATTTTCATCATGCCCAAGATTCTTGCAATATGAACAAGTATACTTCTCCTTCTTAGATGATTTATATATGGAAGATGACTTATTCTTTGGTTAATCTGAATGTGGATTTTTCTTTGATTTTTTTATATTCTTTCACTTGGCTAGCCAACAATTCCTGAGATTAGAAAACTTGATGAGACCCATCAAGATAAGATTTTATTGCTCATTTATTAATATCTCAAAAACTGATGGAAATGAAGGTGTAGTATATGTAGACCCCATAGTCAACCTATGAGTATGGAATCTAGAAACAAAAGTAGCATAATCAATACCAATTGTGTTCAAAGTATTATAGACCAACTGAATATCCTTCTTATAATTCCACATATTTACATTGCTCTTTTAGATCAGTAACATTAGTGATGTAGTCTTGGATGTTATCAAAGTTATTGGGATCAAGGCTCATCAGTTCATTATCAATTTGATAGCCTCTTACCTCGTTTGTAGAACCATATGTTGTTTTCAATTTGTCCCAAGCCTCATGAGAATTCTCACATGATCCAAGAGATTTAGTATGTTAATTCATCCATTTAATCTTTTTATCTTCATTTGTAGGTTTAGGTACCTTATTTCCAACATATAGAGTGATGTAGGAGCATCGAGGTCCAAGGGAAATCTTGCATCACCCAAAAAAAATTCTTTTTATTTTTCTCATTTTTGGTGTGTTGTGGTGGTTCAAGGTGTCTCTCGACATCTTGTGAGCTCTCATTTGATCATAAGTGCAAATTTAAGTTTCTCATTGGAGTGTAATTTTAGCGTGTCACAGACAGTTTTATGAAACAATTATTTCCAGAAAACTATGAGGGCTAGGAAAAATTTGTCTTACAAGCGTATTTTTTATTCTATCCTTGATTTGATGGTGAAGGTTTAAGGTTCTAATTCCTTGTGCTTTTGGAGAATTAAAAATTTTCATTTATGCTTGTGATTTGGAAAAAGATTAAAATTTGAAATCCTTGAAGGTTTGGGAAAAATCCTTCTGTAGGGGACTTGAGGAAGTCATAATACACCTTTGGGGAAAATTTTGAGCAAAACGAAGAATTGATTTTTTTCGCCTGTTGGCACCCGGATCCACTTGACACTCTTGTTGTAATTTTTCCATTTATTTATTTTCTAGATTATCATTGAAAAATTAAGGCATTATTTCCAATAATGTAATTGGATTATTTGATGCAAGTAATTTGGTTTTTCCATAGTCCAAGTCATTCAAATTATACCTATTTAAATTTCATGTTAGAGGCTAATTGAAGGCTTTCCCAAGTGACCAATTTCAATTTAAAAAAAATGAAAATTAGTAAAATTTGAAGACAAGTTTTCTAGCAGCATAATGAAAAAATAATTGGTTGGATGTGCAGAGAATATCCATGTGAAAATTGGAGGTAGTGGGCATGGGAAATGGGGTAAGTAACCACCCCATTTTTTAGAATTTTATGAAACAATAAAAATAACAAAAAAGTGGGGACATGGGGTATGAGAGGTGGATAGGAAAAGAAAACATAAGATGTTGCATGGGAATTTAGTAGAGCTGGGAAAATTTTATGAAAAGTTTAAGAAAAATAAAATAGGCAGAAAAAAGAGAGGATTTTATATAACAAAGCACCAAGTCATGAAATAAAATAGGCAGAAAAAAGAGAGGATTTTTTAGTGAGGATTTTATACTAAAATGAAATCAAGTATAACAAGTCATGAAGTGAGAACCTAAGTGTCAAAATCAATCTAGAGATATCACTAAAAAATACAAAAGGCAAAAAACAAGTATAAAATTTTATTGATAATTTTTTTGAGTATCTCTAGATTGATTTTTTGATGAATGTTTTTGGATTTTTTGATGAAGTTTTATGAATATTTTTGGATTTTTAGTGAGATTTTCGATAACCTCAAGATATACAAGAACCTGATATGATCCATAATGAATTTCCCTCAGCGTGACGCAATAGACTACCTCGATGTAGGCAGGACAAGCTAACCTTAGGAATATGCCAAGTAGTGCTAAGGGGATGTGATACTTCACAACCTCAATCCATGATAAAGATGCAGATGGGTGATGGAATAAATAGGTTGAATGATGAGGTGATGGATGGTTGGTGAGGCAAAGAATGATAGGATAAAGAGCCAAAGAATAGATGGAGGTTCTTTATTTATGCAAGGTGCCTGTTTGCTAGGTTTTCACCAAGGTACTTGCCCAAAGCACCACCGAAGTAGTTTTCACTAGAGGACAATTTTTTTCTTCTTCACTATTTTCAATCCTTTTTCCTTTTTTTTTTTGGATTTTGATCATTTTTTGATTTTTTTGTATTTTCCAATTTATACCCTTTAAGACTAGGCATAAAACTTTTTAAGATGCAAGTTGTTGGTTGGTTCCTACAAGGGTTCACCTTTAGGGGTTGAAAATTGGTATGCTCGTAATCCATAGCTTGTTGTGATGACAAAGGAACCCAACTAGTTAGGTTCAAACTTTCCTTTACTGTCCTGATCTGGTAGATTCTTCTGATTTTGTTTTAGGACAAGATCCCCTACCTAGAAAGATCGACATTTGATCTTCTTGTTATATCTCTATTTTAGTCGGTTTTCATATACTTGCAAGTGATTAAGGGCATCAAGATGATGCTTGTTTAGGAATTCTAACTCATTCAACCGAGAGACTTTGTATTCTTCATCAGTGATCAAGTTCTGCAGTGACACTCATAGTGATGGGAGTTCAACCTCAATAGGAAAAATGGCTTTTGATCTGTAGACCAAGGAGAAAGGGATTGAACCTATTGGCATGCAAATACTAGTTTGATAGGCCTAGAGAGCGAGATTTAACTACAAATGCTAGTCACGACCAACTTGATAGGCCCAGAGAGTAGGATTTAACTACAGATGCCAGTCACGACCAACTTCATTGATCATTTTCTTCAATATTTTAAGGATGGTCTTGTTTGTAGCCTCATCTTAACCATTGCCTTGGGGATAATATAGGGTATATAATTGGTGTTGGATGTTGAATCTCTGGCATAACTCTTTTACATCCTGATTCTTGAAGGGTGTTCTGTTGTCGGAGATAAGTGTGTGCGGAACACAGTAATGGTAGATTAGGTAATTCAAGATAAACTTGGAAATTTTCTTCCCTGTTATGTAGGTCATAGGAATGGCTTCAACCCACTTGGTAAAGAATTTAGTGGCTATTATGATAAACTTGTGGCCATTCGATGAGGTTGGAGTGATTTTACCTATGAGGTCGAGCCCCCACTATGAAAAAAGCTAGGGTGTAATCATTGATTGTAATTCTTGAGCTGAAGCATGAATCATATCTCCATGCTATTGACACTAGACACATTTCAACACACACTAATGAGCTTCTCTTTTCATAGTTGGCCAGTAGTACCCCATCCTCGATAGTTTCTTAGCTAAAGTTGTATCACTAGAATGGGAACCACATATGCCATCATATACTTCTATTAAAGTGGTTAAGGCTTCCTCTTGGTTAAGACATCATAGTAATGTTCCTTCGATGCTTTGAAAATAAAGGGCATCACCTAGGATCACAAATCGAGATGTCTTTTTGACAAAGGTCTTTTTAAAGTTGGAGGTGATATCAGATGGGAGGGTTGCTCTACTAAAGTAGATAAATATGTCATGATACCATGGGGATCTAGGACCAAAAATGACATGCGAATTTAAATTCATGGATTTCAAAAGTTGGTACAAGAAGTTGTCTACCAAGAATTCACATTGGAGGACGTTATCCAACATATCTAGCAATGATCCAATTGTTGTCATGGCATCTGCTACTTTATTATTTATGCGAGGAATTTTCTCAAAAGTTATGTCTATGAAAAGGTCTTTGAGATTATCCACAATCTTCTTGTAAGGAGTGAGCTTGTCACCCTTGGTTTGATAGTCAACATTGACCTGGTTGATAACCAGTTGTAAGTGTTCATAGATTTTCATCTCTTGTATCTGCCACTGAGCCGCTATCCTTAAACCTATGATTAGGGCTTCATACTAAGCAATGTTGTTAGTATAGGGAAATGATAGCTTGTATGAATTTGGAATGAAATCACCTTGAGGGGTGATGAAAATAATACCCACTCTTGATCCATTTTGGGTGAATGATCCATCAAAGTACATATTCCACTAATCTATAAGATTGACTAGGAACATTGATTCGTTAGGGAACTCAAATATCAAAGGGTTATTTTCATAGATGGGTGCGTCTTCTAGTTGGTATGTGATCACTTGTCCTTTGATTGTCTTGTGCTCCACATAATCTATGTTAAATTTAGTTAAGATCATCACCCATTTGGTCATTCACCCAGTGAGAGTTTCTTTAGATAACACATATTTGAGCGGGTCAATCTTTGCAATAAGTTTGATTTGATGTGACATCATGTAGTATCTGAAATTTTGTGAAGCAAAAACTACTACTAAGCATGCTTTCTTAATGGTTGAATATTTCATTTCATAGCCAACTAAGGTCCTATTTATGTAATAGATAGCTCTTTCCTTTTTTGTTTTCATCATGTTGTGCTAAAAGAGCTCCTAGTGTTGCTAGTGTTGTTGAGATATATAGGATCAATGGTTTGTTTGGTATTGGGGGTATGAGCACTAGAGGTGTCAATAGATAGTCTTTGATCTACTAGAAAGCTATATCACACTTCTCATCCCACTTGTAAGTTATTCCTTTATGGAGCAGATGCAAAAAAGGGTGGATTTTGTCTAATAGTTGCACTATGAACCTTCTAATGGACTGCAATATTCCTTGTAATCCTCTCATCTTCTTTAGTGTTTGTGGTGGTTCCATGTCTAAGATGGCTTTTACCTTTGCTAGATTAATTTCTATCCCTATTTGTGAGATGATAAATCCAAAAAATTTCCTTGATGTAACCCCAAAGACACACTTTTTTGGATTCATTTGTACCTTGTATTCTTCAAGCCTATCGAAGATGGGTCCTAAGACTCCTATGTGCTCACTTATTTTCTTTGATTTTTCCAAAATATCATCAACATAATCTTTGACTATTTTGTGGATCATGTCATGAAAGATGAGGGTCATTTCTCTTTGATAGGTTGCTCCTATATAATTTAACCTAAATGGCATCACGTTCTTGTAATAGGTTTCTCACAAACAAGTGAATGCAGTATTATGTTGATCTTTCTTGGAGATCATTATTTTATTATAGCCTAAAAACCATCCATAAGTGATAGAATTTCATGCCCAACTGTTAAGTCCACAATGAAGTAGATGTTTGGAAGAGGGAAATCATTCTTTTGGGCATGCCTTGTTTAAGTCTCTAAAATCAATACAAATTTTGATGCCCCCAGTGGATTTTGAGACTGGTACCAAGTTTGAAACCCACTGAGGATAATCTATTGGTCGAATGAATCCAACATCCAAAAACTTTTACAACTCTAGTTTTACCAAGATTGCTATCTGAGGGTGCATCTTCCTTAATTTTTTCTTCACCGGCTTGGCTTCAGGATAGACTGCTAAGTGATGTACAACCACTTTTGAATTGAGCCTTGTCATATCTATGTATGACCATGCAAATTTAGCTCTTCCCTCTTTCAGGAACACTGCTAGGTTCTTTTATTCTTCATCCAATAAGGATTCGACATAGAAGGTGATCTTAAATGCTTCATTTATTCCCACATTGAATGGAGTGGCCTTTTTTGCTAGCTCTATTGAATTTTTGGGATGAATTACACTAAGGGGGGATTAAATCCCTCATCCTTGAGTACCTTAGAGAGGTTTTCACTATCAGATATGCCCTTTCTTTTTATGATTTTTGGATCAAAGAGTGTTGCAATGTTTTTTTCATTCAAAGATCTGCATGTTACTTGCATTTCATCAATTTTGTGACTAAAGGATTCAATCGTCTCCCCATAGTACGCACCTTTGTCTAGCTCTATTTCAAAACATTTTTTATGATCTACCCATGATAGATTGTCACAGAGTCCCATGAACTCTAAGATTGCTTCATCATTTTCAAATAAATATAGAATTGATGGTCCTTGTTGGTCCATGTCAATGAGTTGTGGGTATACTAAGCGTATTTTAGTTGGGTGATTGCTTGAAGAAAATGATGTAATGGATATCATGAAAAGGGAGTTATTCTCAAATAGGTCAACAAAATTGAGTGGGAAGTCATCTAAGGTTGTATCATGTGATGGAGGTAACCAAGAGGAAGCCTCAACCCATTTAGAAAAAGTGCCTTTTGTTACCAAATTTTCACCTACAGCTCAATTTGGTAGAGCTGAAGCGGTTGATTAATTTTAAAAGGTGAAAAGTATTCCAAACATTTTTTCTACGCTAAACCATTGCATATTTAAAGATGCTTAAAAAGGATAGAATTCAATTTTAATATTCAGTGCTTTGCAACATAAAGGAGACTACATTAAATAGAAATATATTGCTTTATTTCATTTCTATAATGTTTCATTCATTTTGTAATGGAATATATACAAGATTGGATAAAATTTGCTTTTATATACATTGGAAAAAAGAGAATAATCAAATGTCCCGCACAAGCCGCGGGAGTAGCTAAACTAAAGCAACACAAAAATACACTATACATCTGAAGATAAAAATAATGGAAGGAGCATATAAGAAAAAACATGTCCATCATTTCCTATTGAATTTTGGTGTTGGTCTTCATTGTTGCCCGCTCCTCCTCACTCCTGATCTTCAAATGAACTTGCATCATGATAAAAGAGTTGGTTAGAGATCTAAATATGAATCTCATTATGTGCCCTATGAATAGAAATATAGCATATGCTTATGATGCTTTAAGTCAGTTGAGAAACTATCAAATGTATGCAAGAGAGCCTGGAAATCAAACATCACAAGAGCCTTGAGCTTCATTGTTTTTATCTAACATGTTTGTTCACTGTGTAGGTATAGGTGAAATATTGTTTTTGATTCTTTTCTATTGACATCATTGCATGTGGTGAAAAAATGGGCTCCCACAAGGGTTGAGCCCAAAATGTTGCCCCTTAAGTCTCAAGAGGGGAATGAGATAGGAAACACACATTCATATTGCTCAAATCAAAGCATTTCCAGTTGAAGGAGTAATTCACAAAATTCTTATGTTGTAATGGTTTTGTTTCATTAAAAGGTGTTATCATAATAGTTTTACATCTTCTATTGCTTCGATATATCATGATTGTTGTTGTTATGTTATTTTAAAAGCTCACTTAGGTGAGGCAGCAAAGAGAAAAGTAGACTACTTTGCCACTGCACAAGGTGAGTGTGAGAATGGTGAACAATGCTCAATGATAGTTCTCACTAAGTAAAAGAGAATTAACAATGCATGGTGATAAGGGAATGAGAAAACACCAATGGGAAAATTTAACAAATCCATAACACAAAAGACAAGTACTCACCTTCAACAATCTATGCAATATATTAAGATCATTATAAATATGTATGTAAAATTTGGAGATAATTAATTTTTCTTAATGGAAAGCATCATCATTGAAGCAAGATGAAAGCATAATATTCATATCACTATTTCATCATCTTGACGTCATTCATAAAAAGGGTTTGCAAGTATGTACTTTATATCTAAAGAGTCAAGGTAATGATAGGAGGCAGTGTTCTATGCAACTGTTCATAATGTAGAATGAGCTACAACCTATAGTGTTGAAGCCTCATAACATATGTAGGTGCATCTTTCTTTCCAAATGTAAACATGCTATAATAAACATCCAGTGCAATAAATGAAAGAAATTGATAAAGCTCGTGAGGCCTGAAAGGAAAGAAAGGAAACTTCATTTATTTCTTCATAGGATGAAAATGCAAAATACAGTGGAAGCCATGAGGATTTTTGAAGGAAAAAATGAAAGTAGAGAGGCACCCAAAAATTCAAGAGTCGCAGCCTTTCATACAGAAGTAATTTATTTTTGTTTCTTTCAGAAAAATGAACAATATTGCCTCTTTTTGTCACATTCAGAAAATGGAGAAGCCCTCGAGCTTCTTCAAGAATAAGAAAACCTAGAATTCCCTTATGGAGTCACTACCATGAGAGAACAAAAAAACCCTCATAAACTAAAATGCATAAAACAATCAAACTCGTGGAGTATTTTATGCCCAGAGTGCATAGAGAAAGAAATATATTCATCATTTGCAACCATTGTGGCTCGAATCAAGCATTTTTATAGAAAATAAAGAAATAATGTAAGGCTCGAAGACTTACTGAAGCTTTCTGCCGATTTCTCAAAAACAAGATACATTCAAATGCTTGTAGTAATACGTTTCAGAAGTTCTTCGATGGCAACCTCAAGGCAATGAAAGAAGACATCGAAAAAGGAAAAAAAGGAGAAATACATCAAAAAAATGATGGTGGACATAGTTGAAAGGCCATGAAATGCTTCAAAAAATACAAGGAATGTGAAGATCTTGCATATTTTGCGAAAATAAATGTTCACAGTGTCAATTTCCTATAAAGAAGAGCTTTGAAACTCCATGCAATCAAGCTCAAACAATCAAAACCCTAGCTCAATGGTGGTGGTATGCAGAGCAGAGTTTTCCAAAATCAAAGTTATAAAATGATGAGAGAAAAGTTAGGAGTTTAAACTTTTGTTCTAGGGTTTTTAAATTTTCCCTAAGTCGACTTTGGATTTTTTCACATTGATTTAATTTTGTATACCTTCACTAATACCTTCATGGTATTATGTTTTCTTTGCACATGTATTACAAGCCTAGGCTACAATATGCCTTAGGATTTTTGTGATTTTTTAGAAAATCATATAACTATGAGCCTTAGTCCTTTTTCTATTTTTTATAAAAAATCAAATATCAAGGGGATGTATTGTATACTTAGAAAAATCAAAATCATATACTTTGCCTTGTATTTTTGAAAAAATCAAATCAAAACCCAAGTTCCAGCCTTTCCATTTTGAAACTACAACATTGTAAAAAAGTATTTAGGCAATGTTTCTATAAATTGCCTTAGTATTTGTTATTTTAAATGTAGTAAATTAGAGTTAGTATTGGGTTCTCCTAGAAATCTTCTATTCCTAGTTTGAGTCTTTTTGTGCAAAATGGAAAAAACAAGAAAACTGAGGTTTCTATTTTTATTTTCAGTCAGTTTAGGCTTGTTTTTTGAGTCTTTTCTAGGTCGACCCTCTTGGGAGGGAATATTTCCATATTTTTCATTTAGTTTGGAGGCAATTGGGGCCCTATTTTTGGAGGATTTTTCTTCTTGCTCAAAAATGGCATTCAATTTTCTATTTTGGAGAGCAGTTCACTCAGTTTCCTTCTCTCTTGGAGACACTTTGGAGGCATATATTGGAGAAAAAAATTGTTTTTTCTCAGTTCATATTTTCTTCTTACTCTCTTGACTACTTGTAGAGAGTTTTGTAAGCTTGGATCTGTACTCAAATTTTCAGATTTTGATACTCCTTTCAGAGCAATTAAAACAATAGAGAATTCTTATCTCATATTTTTGTCTCCATTTGCAGTAGTGATTTGATGTTGTGATTGTGATTTCAAATATTGAATCCTTTTTATGTCTTGTTATTGCAAGTGTGGGTGCAAAAATTTCATATAATTTAGGTTGTGTGTTGTGTTCAGTTTTTGGAACCTTCATGCAAATCAATTTTGAGTTGTATGTTTTAGATGAGATTGTGAGGGTTAGTGTTTTGAGAACTGATTGTGAGTGAATTTAGCCAATAAATTTAAAAAAATTGGTGCATCACCCTTCAAGTGTTAGGATTTTCATTTTCAAAGTTATCCTTCTCCCTTTTCCTCAAAGTTTGCTTGTACAATGGTTGACTAGATGGGAAGCGAAAAAATTGACAATCTCAGAAATCGACGAAAATAATGTCAACGTGAAGAGCTCGACGAGATGAACCCAATGATGTTTGTTTTATCAAAATCTGAGATCATACGGTTGAGATATTGTTAGTCAAAGTTCGCTTCTACAATGGTTGACCATGGGAAGCGAAAAAATTGACTATCTCAAAAATCAACGGAAACGTCGTCAACACAAAGATCTCGATGAGATAACCCAACGATGTTCATTTCATCGAAAGCCAAGATCGTACGCTTGAGATATTGTCTGTCAAAGTTCGCTTATACAATGGTTGACCACATGGGAAGCGAAAAAATTGACGGTCTCAGAAATCAACGAAATCGATATCAACGCGAAGAGCTCGACGAGAAGAACCCAATGATGTTCATTTCATTGAAATCCAAGATCATTCGCTTCTACAATGGTTGACAAGATGGCAAGCAAAAAAATTGACCATCTCAGAAATCGAGAGAAACAACCTCAACGCGAAGAGCTGGACGAGACGAACCCAATGATGTTCGTTTCATCGAAATTTGAAATCGTAGGCTTGAGATATTATCAATCAAAGTTCGCTTGCACAATGGTTGACCAGATGGGAAGCAAAAAAATTGACCATCTCAGAAATTGAGAGAAACAACGCCAACACAAAGAGCTCGATGAGACGAACCCAACAATGTTCGTTTCATCGAAATCCAAGATCGTACACTTGAGATATTGTCAGTCAAAGTTTGCTTCTACAATGGTTGACCAGATGGGAAGTGAAAAAATTGACTGTCTTAGAAATTGACGAAAATGACGTCAACACGAAGAACTCGATGAGACGAACCCAACGATGTTCGTTTCATCGAAATCTGAGATCGTACACTTGAAACATTGTTAGTCAAAGTTTGCTGCTACAATGGTTGACCAGATGGGAAGCAAAAAAATTGATGGTCTCATAAATTGATGGAAATGATGTCAACGCGAAGAGCTCGACAAGACGAACCCGACGATGTTCGTTTCATCAAAATCCGAGATCATACACTGTAGATATTGTCAGTCAAACTTCATTTGTAGAATGGTTCACCAGATGGGAAGCGAAAAAATTAAACGTCTCAAAAATCGATGGAAATGACGTCAACATGAAGAGCTCGACGAGACGAACCCAATGATGTTTGTGTCATCGAAATCCAAGATCGTACGCTTGAGATATTGTCACTCAAATTTCGCTTCTACAATGGTTGCCCAGATGGGAAGTGAAAAAATTGACTATCTCGAAAATTGACTAAAATGACGTCAATGCGAAGAGCTTGACGAGAAAAATGCAACGATGTTCATTTCATCAAAATCCGAGATCGTACGCTTAATATATTGTTAGTCAAAGTTCGCTTGTACAATGGTTGACCAGATGGCAAGCAAAAATATTAACCATCTCAGAAATCGATGGAAACAAAGTCAACGTGAAGAGCTCGATGGGACAAACCCAACGATGTTCGTTTCATCAAAATTTGAGATCGTACGCTTGAGGTATTGTCAGTCAAAGTTCGCTTGTACAATGGTTGACTAGATGGGAAACAAAAAAATTGACCATCTCAAAAATTGACGGAAAGGACGTTAACGCGAATAGCTCGACAAGACGAACCCAACGATGTTCGTTTCATCGAAATCCGAGATCGTACGCTTGAGATATTGTCAGTCAAAGTTCGCTTGTACAATGGTTGACCAGATGTGAAGTGAAAACATTGACCATCTCAAAAATCGATGAAAATGATGTCAATGCGAAGAACTTGATGAGAAGAACCAACCGATGTTCATTTCATCAAAATCTGAGATCGTACGCTTGAGATATTGTCATTCAAAGTTCGCTTCTACAATGGTTGACTAGATGGGAAGCGAAAAATTGACAGCCTCAGAAATCGACGAAAACATCATCATCGTGAAGAGCTTGATGAGATGAACCCAACGATGTTTGTTTCATTGAAATCTGAGATTGTACGCTTGAGATATTGTCAGTCAAAGTTTGCTTGCAGAATTGTTGACCAGATGGGAAGCGAAAAAATTGACTGTCTCAAAAATCACCAAAAAATTCATCAATGCGAAGAGCTGGATGAGACGAACCCAATGATGTTCATTTCATCGAAATCTGAGATCGTATGCATGAGATATTGTCAGTCAAAGTTTGCTTCTACAATGGTTGACCAGATGGGACACGAAAAAATTGACTGTCTCGAAAATCACGGAAATGTCGTCAATGTGAAGAGCTTGACGAGACGAACCCAACGATGTTCGTTTCATCGATCATCGAAATCTGAAATTGTACGCTGGAGATATTGTCAATTAAAGTTCGCTGGCACAATGGTTGACCAGATGGGAAGCGAAAAAATTGACTGTCTCGAAAATCGACGGAAATGATTGAAATCTGAGATCGTACGCTTGAGATATTGTTAGTCAAAGTTTGCTTGTACAATGGTTGACCAGATGGGAAGCGAAAAAATTGACGGTCTCAGAAATTGATGGAAATGATGTCAACGCAAAGAGATCGACGAGACGAACCCAACGATGTTCATTTCATCGAAATATGAGATCGTACACTATATATATTGTCAGTGAAAGTTCCCTTGTACAATGGTTAACCAGATGGGAAGCGAAAAAATTAATCGTCTTAGAAATTGACATAAATGACGTCAACGGAAAGAGCTCGATGAGACGAACCCAATGATGTTCATTTCATCGAAATCTAAGATCGTAGACTTGATATATTGTTAGTCAAATTTCACTTCTACAATGGTTGACCATGGGAAGCGAAAAAATTGACGATCTCAAAAATTGACATAAACGATGTCAAGGCGAAGAGCTCTACGACACGAACCAAATGATGTTCGTTTCATCGAAATCTGAGATCCTACGTTGTACATATTGTCAGTCAAAATTTGCTTGTACAATGGTTGACCAGATGGGAAGCAAAAAAATTGACTGTCTCAGAAATCGACTAAAATGACGTCAACACAAAGAGCTCAACAAGAAGAATGCAACGATGTTCGTTTCATCAAAATTTGAGATCGTACGCTTGAGATATTGTTAGTCAAAGTTCGCTTGTACAATGGTTGACCAGATGGGAAACAAAAAAATTGACCATCTCGAATATTGACAGAAATGACATCAACGCGAAGAGCTCGACGAGACGAACCCAATGATGTTCATTTCATCGAAATCCGAGATCGTACGCTTGAGATATTGTTAGTCAAAGTTTGCTTGTACAATGGTTGACCAGATGGGAAGCGAAAACTTTGACCGTCTCAGAAATCGACGAAAATGACATCAATACGAAGAACTTGACGAGAAGAACCCAACAATGTTCGTTTCATCAAAATCCAAGATCGTACGCTTGAGATATTGTCAGTCAAAGTTCGATTCTACAATGGTTGACCGGATGGGAAGTGAAAAAATTGACTGTCTCAGAAATCGATGAAAACATTATCAACGCGAAGAGCACGACGTGACGAACCCAACGATGTCCGTTTCATCAAAATCAGAGATCGTATGCTTGAGATATTGTCAGTCAAAGTTCCCTTGCACAATGGTTGACCAGATGGGAAGCGAAAAAATTTACTATCTCAGAAATCGACTGAAAAGTCGTCAACGCGAAGAGCTCGACGAGACGAACCCAACAATGTTCGTTTCATTGAAATCTGAGTTAGTACGCTTGAGATATTGTCAGTCAAAGTTCGCTTCTATAATGGTTGACCAGATGGGAAGCAAAAAATTGACTGTCTCAGAAAATGACAAAAAGGTCGTCAACGCGAAGAGCTCAATGAGATGAACCCAACGATGTTCATTTCATCGAAATCCGAGATCGTACGCTTGAGATATTGTCAGTCAAAGTTCGCTTGCATAATTGTTGACCAGATGGGAAGCAAAAAAATTGACTCTCTCCAAAATCGACAAAAATGATGTCAACGCAAAGAGCTCGACGAGATGAACCAAATGATGTTCATTTCATCAAAATTTGAGATTGTAAGTTGTACATATTGTTAGTCAAAGTTTGCTTGTACAATGGTTGACTAGATGGGAAGCGAAAAAATTAAATGTCTCAGAAATAGACTAAAATGATGTCAACACGAAGAGCTCGACAAGAAGAACCCAACGATGTTCATTTCATCGAAATCCGAGATCGTACGCTTGAGATATTGTCAGTCAAAGTTCGCTTGTACAATGGATGACCGGATGGGAAACAAAAACATTGACTATCTCGGATATCGACGGATATGATGTCAACGTGAAGAGCTTGACGAGATGAACCTAACAATGTTCATTTCATCGAAATCCGAGATCGTACACTTGAGATATTGGTAGTCAAAGTTCGCTTGTACAATGGCTGACCAGATGGGAAGTGAAAACTTTGACCATCTCGAAAATCGACGGAAATGACGTCAATACGAAGAATTTGATGAGAAGAACCCAACGATGTTCATTTCATCAAAATCTGAGATCGTACGCTTGAGATATTATTAGTCAAAGTTCGATTCTACAATGGTTGACCAGATGGGAAGTGAAAAAATTGACTATTTCAGAAATCGACGAAAACATCATCAACGCAAAGAGCACGATGCGATGAACCCAACGATGTTCGTTTCATTGAAATCAAAGATCGTACGCTTGAGATATTGTCAGTCAAAGTTCCCTTGCACAATGGTTGACCAGATGGGAAGCGAAAAAATTTACTGTCTCAGAAATCGACGAAAAAGTCATCAATGTGAAGAGCTCGATGAGACGAACGCAACAATGTTCGTTTCATTGAAATCCAAGATCGTACGCTTGAGATATTGTTAGTCAAAGTTCGCTTCTACAATGGTTGACCAAATGGGAAGCTAAAAAATTGATTGTCTTGAAAAATGACAGAAAGGTCGTCTACGCGAAGAGCTCGACGAGATGAACCCAACATTTTTCGTTTCATCGAAATTCGAGATTGTACGCTTGAGATATTGTCAGTCAAAGTTCGCTTGCACAATAGTTGACCAAATGGGAAGGGAAAAAATTGACTATCTCAGAAATCGATGAAAATGATGTCAATCCAAAGAACTCGATGAGAGGAACCCAACAATGTTCGTTTCATCGAAATATGAGATCGTACGATTGAGATATTGTGAGTCAAAGTTTGCTTGTACAATGGTTGACCAAATGGGAAACAAAAAAATTGACCATCTCTGAAATCAACGAAAATGACATCAATGCGAAGAGCTCGAGGAGACGAACCCAACGATGTTCGTTTCATCGAAATCCAAGATCATACGCTTGAGATATTGTCAATCAAAGTTCGATGTACAATGGTTGACCAGATTGGAAGGGAAAACATTGACCGTCTCAAAAATCGACGAAAATGACATCAATGTGAAGAACTCGATGAGAAGAACCCAACGATGTTCATTTCATCAAAATCCGAGATCGTACGCTTGAGATATTGTTAGTCAAAGTTCGCTTCTACAATGGTTGACCAAATGGGAAGCGAAAAAATTGACTGTCTCGAAAATCGACACAAACTTCATCAATGCGAAGAGCTCGGCGAGAAAAACCCAACGATGTTCATTTCATCGAAATCCGAGATCATACGCTTGAGATATTGTCAGTTAAAGTTCGCTTGCATAATGGTTGACCAGATGGGAAGCGAAAAAATTGGCTGTCTCAAAAATCGACGGAAAAGTCGTCAACGCGAAGAGCTCGACGAGACGAACTCAATGATGTTCGTTTCATCGAAATCCAAGATCGTACGCTTGAGATATTGTCAGTCAAAATTTGCTTCCACAATGGTTGACTAGATGGGAAGCGAAAAATTGACTATCTTGGAAATTGACGGAAAGGTCCTCAATGCAAAGAGCTCGACGAGACAAACCCAACGATGTTCGTTTCATCGAAATTTGAGATTGTACGCTTGAGATATTGTCAGTCAAAGTTCGCTTGCACAATTGTTCACTAGATGGGAAGCGAAAAAATTGACTATCTCGAAAATCGACGGAAATGATCGAAATCCAAGATCGTACGCTTGAGATATTGTTAGTCAAAGTTTGCTTGTACAATGGTTGACCAGATGGGAAGCGAAAAAATTGACGGTCTCAGAAATTGATGGAAACGATGTCAACGCGAAGAGCTCAACAAGACGAACCCAATGATGTTCGTTTCATCGAAATCCGAGATCATACATTGTAGATATTGTCAGTCAAAGTTCGCTTGTACAATGGTTGACCAGATGGGAAGCAAAAAAATTGACCATCTCAGAAATCGACGAAAATGATGTTAAAGCGAAGAGGTCGATGAGACGAACCCAACGATGTTCGTTTCATCGAAATCTGAGATCGTATGCTTGAGATATTGTTAGTCAAAGTTCGCTTGTACAATGGTTGACCAGATGAGAAGCGAAAAAATTGACCAACTCAAAAATTGACGAAAACGATGTGAACGCAAATAGCTCGACGAGATGAATCCAACGATGTTCCTTTCATCGAAATCCGAGATCATAAGCTTCAGATATTGTTAGTCAAAGTTCACTTCTACAATGGTTGACCAGATGCCAAGCGAAAAAATTGACTATCTTGGAAATCGACTGAAATGATGTCAATGTGAAGAGCTCGACGAGAAGAACCCAACAATGTTCGTTTCATCGAAATCCGAGATCGTACGCTTGAGATATTGTCAGTCAAAGTTCGCTTGTACAATGGTTGACTAGATGGGAAACAAAAAATTTACCATCTCAGAAATTGACCGAAATGACGTCAACGAGAAGAGCTCAACGAGATGAACCCAACGATGTTTGTTTCATCAAAATCCGAGATTGTACGCTTGAGATATTGTCAGTCAAAGTTGGCTTGTACAATGGTTAACTAGATGGGAAGCGAAAACATTGACCATCTCATAAATCGATGGAAATGATGTCACTGTGAAGAACTCGACGAGAAGAAATCCAAAGATGTTCATTTCATCAAAATCAGAGATCGTATGCTTGAGATATTGTCAATCAAAGTTCGCTTCTACAATGGTTGACTAGATAGGAAACGAAAAAATTAACTGTCTCGAAAATCAACGAAAATGTCATCAACGTACCTAGTGGCTTAGGGTCACAGA
Organism: Sequoiadendron giganteum; assembly: GCA_007115665.2. NCBI lineage: Eukaryota > Viridiplantae > Streptophyta > Pinopsida > Cupressales > Cupressaceae > Sequoiadendron > Sequoiadendron giganteum. The sequence goes on along the minus strand of CM021102.1, from coordinate 493,715,484 downwards.
CAACTGAGGATGTTGGGGATTTGACAATAGTGGCAACGATCTCCCGAAGGACTAAAAGAACAGAAGTTGTTGCTAGGGGGTTGAGAAGAAGTAAGAGAAAGAAGCAACAAACGACAGATCTTGAGGAGCCCTCACAACACCAAGAAGAACCCGAGCAAACTTTCAAGATTCCACCTCAGAATTCTCCTATTTTAGGAGAGGAACTTGAGCAAAACTTCAAGGCATTGCCCCAACATTCCCCTATCTCAACGAAGATGCCATGCAGTCAAGAAGAATTTTTTGTAAAGGATGTTGTTCAGGCCAAGTCCACCCCGACCAAAAGTGATAATGATCTTGACAATCCTGGGGATCACACGCCACATGACACTACCCAAGAAGAATAACATCAAGTAGAAGAAAGAGTAGGGTCTGAAGTGGACATGAAGAGTCAGGAACAAGGGAATATTGAAACCCATCACCAGGAACAACAAGATGAATAGGAGCCAGAGGCAGAAGAAGAGTATGAAGAACATCCCCTGCTCTTTAAAGATGGCATTCATAGCCTACAAAATTTGGTGACTAAGCTAACTGAGGAGAATGACACTCTACAAAAGCAAGTTCAAACGACTGAGTCACTCAACTTGTCACAAGCAATTGAAATTAGTCAGTTGAAGGTAGAGCTTGAGCAAGCACAGGCCCCTAAGACATTGGTGGTAACCATTCAGGAGCATGAAAAACAGTTGTAGGAACTTCACCAATTGTGTGTCATAGAGGTCACAAGTACCTTGCAGAAACTTGCCCCTTCTCTCTCTGGTTTGTATTCTACACTCTCTTTGCATGAGGACATGCGAAGTCTTTAGCTGGGGGGAAATGATGAGGGAAAAATGTGTCATTCTTTTACCTCTTATTTGTGAAAGACCTTTTCATCTTTCTTAGTGTCTCCTGTCATTCCTGTCACTTTTCATTAATGAAAAGAAGGTATTTTATGAAATAGAAGAAAAAGTTAAAACTAGTGAAAATACCGATTTTGCTGACTATTGCTAACTGTATTTTTGATTCTGGTAGCAGTAAGTGTTTAATGGTTGATAGTGCACATGGAGGATATCGGTGGAAGGAGGATTGAACTGTTGAAGTTATATTGTCATTTTGGCTTTACTCGTTGAAGATTAGTCATTCTGTTTTAGGTTGTTACGCTGTTCTTGGAAAACTTTCAAAAGACTTTAAAACTACTTTTGATTATCCTTTAGAGGTTGTTGGCTGAAATCCACTAACAACCAAAGCATTTATTGATTACATCTGAAATATTGTTAGATGTATCAGTAGCTACAATATGTATATATATGTGTGTAGGCTAAAACTGGATATAAATATACATAATTAAAAAGTAGAACCGTGGTGATTTTCTATATACTTTATTTATGTTGTTTAGATGAATGGAAGTGATAGTAGAATAATTCTGTGAACATGAGTTTTATCATCCAATAACCGATGAAGGCAAGGCCCACTTCCTTGGTTGATTGGTGATTACTGCATTAAGATTATGTGTGTGGTAATGTATGCTTTGAATTTATAAGTTTAATTATTTCATTATTGTATTGTTGTTTAAATATTTTGTTGTATGATGATCTTGACTTACAATTATGATGCTCAAATGCTCAAGAATGTTCTCAAATAGGTCATGAATTTCTTATGAGAATTGTGAACCATTTTTATGAAGAGGATGACTTGTTTTATAAAATTCTAGGATATTCAATCAATAGTGGAGATTGAAGATAAAAATTAATGGTTTAGATTAGATCAAGAGATCAATGGATGAAAATGAATGAGAGCTTTAGTTAAATAAAAATATCTCCTTATTTCATGGAAATCAATTTGAGATATTTTGGAGGGAATATAATTTGAAAAGGAATATTCTCTTTTTGAAAATGGAATGTCATGTGCAAGTTGGTAGAAAAATTAGTAATTAAATAATTAAGAAATTATTTAATTGTGAGGTGAGAGGAAATTAGGATTTAATTAAATAATTTAAAATTATTTAATCATGTGTGAGAAGGAAAATTCATATTTAATTAAATAATTGAAATTATTTAATCAAAGTGGGGAGATAGAAAATTGAATTGAATTAATGTGAAAAGAGGGAAATTGATGAATTTTGATGAATTAACCAAATAATATTAATTATTCAATTAATAGAGAAAATAATGAATTTAATCAAATAATTGGAAATTATTTAATTAAATTGAGGAATCAAGAGATAATGAGGAAAATGATAGAAATTAGCGAATTACAAATGTGCGATGCGCTTAGACAATTTTAGGTATCTATATTTTGCCCCTCTTTGAGACAATGTACTTGTTATGTTGTTTCAAAGACATATTTATAATTTGAAAAAAAAAATCCATGCCCCATTGTGCCTCAGTGAATCAAGGAATGAAGGAGGATGGTAGGCTTCCCCCTCAAGAGTTCGGTCGGAAAAAATATTTTTTAGGGCAGGCTCTTGATAGGATAGGTTCAACAAAGAAGAGGAGGAAAAATCAGGTCCTAGGAAGCCAATAAACTAATCAAGAGGTTTGGGAAATGAGAGAAATAGGTTGAAGGGAGTGGGGGGATTAAACCTAGGGTTTTAGGGACCATATATAAGCATTTGAAATTATTTTCAATTCATTTTCACCTTGAGAGTTGAGGATTTTTAGAGCTCAGAGTGATTTTACTACACCAACACCTCACTATGGCTCACATTCCATATGCTCCCCATTGTGTAGATGTTGTTCATCAGTTCCAATGGGCACCCCCAATATGTACTTGACACTTGTACTTTTTCTTGTAGTTTTAGGTGCATTAAATGATACACAAATTTAGGTAAACAAATGTGTCGAGTTAGACTCTATGCTTCTATAAATCGATGGGATGTGGTTGAACATCGACATTAAACTTTTGTATGAAGCATGATGGTTTTGCACAAGTGAATCACTTAGAAAAAATGGTTTGCTTTTGTCTATGATAAAGTGATGCATTTTTTAAAAATACCACTTTTGAAATTGTAAAGTGACACTTATAAAAAAGGTGGTTACTTTTGACTATTATAAAATGACACATGCAAAAGAGCTCACTTTTGACTCAAGGCTTTATAGACTTAGGCTTTTATCATTTTTTTAGTAAATTGACATTGTGGGAACTATGTTTGTAGGTTGTACTTGATTCTATCTAGTCACAAGTGTGACGACCTAGGGTGCTAGACCAGATGGCACATCTTACTAAGATGAATGTTTAGTTTCTCAAAGAAATCCAACTATACATCACCTATATGCTTGAGATCAAGGTACATTGGGCATTTATGATTGCACTAGTAGAGCAATGGCATTCAAAGACATCATCATTTAGACTTCCCACCATAGAGGCAACCATCACCTTGGAGGATGTATGGTGCATTTTGAGAGTTCCCATTCATAGGGCTAGAGTCATTTATGAGCCAAATTATGGAGTTGAGGTGTTGGAGAGGGTATTTGGGGATGATGAGCTCTAGATCCATGATGGTCAGATAGACTTGAGATAGCATATCTATACATTTGATGATATTATCATCATGGTAGCAAGGATCATTTATAGGAAAATGATGCCTAATAGGCAGTATAGAGTTTTCTTGGTCAGATGGGGTCATGTTTTAGAGTGGATCATGGAGGATGCATGAGTCTATGCTTGAGGCCATGCATACTAACACACTTGTATCACAACATGCATCAGGTTATTTACTGCTCAATGACTAGCTTATTAGTGGGTGTGACCTTTCTACACGTGTGGGCTTGGGAGAAAATTACAGTGACTTGGGCGATTGGGTAGGAAATCAAAGAGGTAGGATATCCCCTTGTCTATAGATATACCACTATGTTGACACAACACCGTTTAGGTGACTTGTACTTTTGGAGGAGAGTGATTGATGACATGGACCAATTCTGATGGAGGCCATGGTTATATATAGAGGCCTGAGATGATGACGGGGTACATCTACCTTTTTACAAGTAGACCCGATGGCTCATTATGCATACACATTATGTTCTCAATAAATATCTACCTAATCGGGTGCATAAGTAGTTCGAAGATGCATAAGATGTTCCAACTATAGACTATCATGTGATTTTTCATGTATGATGAGAGATATTTCAAATTGGGGGACGATGCCCTCATCTTGGACAATAGTGACTAAGTTCATTCAATTGGCCCCTGTATAGTGGATTCGGCCAAATAGGGTAGAGGATCCTGGTGTGATTATTGATTTTGGTGCATGGGGATACCTCAGACTCCACTTTAATTTATACACCTTGATGGAGGAATGGTTGGAGGGAGGAGGCAGCGCGAGGTAGACCCCGCTGACATAGAAAAAAGGGTAGAGGAAGAGGTCCCTATTGTAGAGGACAAGGGTCAGAAGGAGGTAGTGTTGGCAATTGTAGACACTAAAAAATGTCTTGGTCTGTGAGCATCATTTTTCCTTCATCTTGGTCTTCCCTCCCGCATGATCAAATAATTTTAATTATTTAATTCTTTGATCATGTTCTTCTATTAATTAGATAATTTTAATTATTCAATGAATTCATCTCTTGACCTTTATTCTTCTATGTCTAATTAAATATATTTAATAGCTTCACTAACACCCTTTTCTTCAATGATTAAATAAATTAGCATTTATTTAATTATTTACCTTTCATCATTCATCTATAGTTAAATAATTATTATCAATTATTTATCTATTCATTAATCTTTTCAATTGTTCTATAGTTAAATAATTATCAAAATTATTTAATTACCTTTTTTCATTTCTCCTTTATTAAATAATTAATCTAAATTAATTATTTAATTCCGTTTTTATATATCCTCTTATTTAATTAAATTGGTTGCATCAATCATTTTAGTTAAATGCCCACTTTATTTTTCCATAAATAAATAATTTAGCCTCCACATGGTCAAAGATTCATTTCTCATGAAATCAATAATTTTATTATTTATTTCCTCCATTATTTCCCTCCACTATCTCATTTTTCGAATCTTAGTCATGTATTGCTTTTGGGCTCTTTTCAATCTTAATCATCCATGTCATAGCCATCCCTAGCCCAATACTCCGTGGTGCATGTATTCTCAACCATTGATCTTGGAATCCTTCTAGAAGCTTGATTTCATCCGTCCGTTCGAATGGTTGTCTATAGAAGAAGATATTCTCCTCCATTTTTGATTAAACAACCACTTATCTCCAACTTTCATGCTTATTGTTTGTAGGTATTTGCACACTTACAATTATTTGAGGGAAAATTGCAAAGGTTATTTGAGGAGAGACAAAGGAGGTTATTCAACTTCAAAAAATGGGGAGTTTTTCTATTTGATTGCCTTTATTTTATCTCTTTTGTTTGATTGTTCTTCTTTGTTTTAGATTAAATTTTTAGCTTAGATAGTGTTGTGGTTGTCACTTAATCTATGCAACTAGATTTTTCCTATCTTGCAACAACAATAGTGCCAATAGGTGGATGAGGGGATAGGATTCCCTAGGGAGGAGGCCCCGATGGTGCCAAACTTTGGGATGTGTTGTAGTAGAGAGAATAGGGATGATGAAAGAGAGATGGTTATAGGGCGGAGCGAGATGGAATTGGTGTAGAATTGATGTAGAGGAATATCGAGCGAGATCAATGTGCTCAGGAGAGGGATGTGGAGATTGCTCATTGACAGTAGAAGTAGCCCAATTTATTGCAAAGGGGGATTTTGAGAGGGCGTAGAGGCAACGATTGGAGGTTATAAGACATGGATAGATGATCCCTATGGCCTAAAATATATAGGAGATTAGGATTCTGAAGAGAGAGGCCACCTATTAAAAGAGTGCAATAGGACCATCTGGTAGGTCAAATAGGAGATCAGTGGGGTATCCCTCATAGGTAGGACCTTTAGGCATATAGGGACAATAACTTGGGGATTCAAGAGGATAGGTATCCCAAATTATATGGTTTCTCCTCAATGGGTGGCTCCTCCCCATCCTCATCCAGGTCGAGAGGAGAGAGGGAGCTCTATGTAGCTCATATCTTGTTATATATTTGATGTGTAGATTATTTTATGTTGACAAATTTTGATTTTTATATACATTCATGGCTCTTGATAACCTCTTTATACATTTTTTTTGATGTATATTATATCACACATTCAATATATAGATTTTGTATCATGACGCATTTTTTGACAATATATATGAGATGCAAATCTTTTTTATGCAGCTATGATTATGGTGTTATGGATGATGATCTACATTATGTAATGGATAAACGTTTATCTATATGATTTGATCTATGTATTTGAAGATTCTATGATGTGATGATATGATATGATGCTATTGAGGGTTTTTGGATGTAGGATGCGATCAATGTTTTTGTGTATGTCATAATACTTTGGATAGAAAATTTAGTATGATGCGTAGGATAGAAAAAAATAGATGATTAGATGGAGAAATATAATAGAATATGATGAATGAATGATGTTGATCAAATATCAAGAAACTATGATTATTGGATAGATTTGATTGTTTTATTGGATATGGGATGAGATAGGATAGATGATTTTTCTTTTTCTTTAGGTTATGCTAAAGAATATAGAGCAATCCTTATTTTAATATAGAAATTTAATATTATGCACCAAGGTATGAAGAAACAAGGTGGTGTATCTATTGCATGGAATTTGAATTTGTAAACAAATAGGAGTATCCTTGTTCATACTTGACATACAAAAACCTTGTTTGATTATGTGAGATAATGAAGCCTCGAAGAAAGTTATGCCAATGCACAAAAGGTATAAAGAACCTGATATACAAAGGTCATTGTATTATATGAGACTATCCCTACACACAAGGAAAGTATTCACCAAGGTCATTTTACAAGAACATCCCACAAACATAGCAAACAAAAGAAATGACTATGCCCCATTGCGCACCCCTCTAGACACACCATGATATTGAAGATCAAGGTGGCTTCAAGTGAGAAATAGAATGAGACAAAATATAAATCAAAAGAAAATACCAACTGACAAAACATATCAAAGTCGTCATATCTCTTGCTAGAGAGATTATTTTAGTTGATATTTGAAATGATGCCTATTGTAGGAAAGATATATCCGTTAACACAATCATTGGATATTGATGTTGATTTAGAAGATGTTTTAGGAAATTGACGTGAAGGTTTTGATGTTATTTTGACAATGACCAATGTTGAAATTTTGGAGAGATTGTTGAAGTTTGTCATTGATGATGCAACTTGGCAACATGAGCATGGTTGGTATGTTATAGTGTGATATAATGTTGTCATTGATGCCAACATTGTTGCAAACTATTTTGATTAATCCTAACAGGTTTTTGAGGTGTTGTGGAAATCATTTGGGAAATTTGATTTGATCCGAAAAGATTAGTTGCACAAAAATTTGACTAAGTGTCAAATCTACTAGTTTAGTGTAACAATGCATCAATTTTTGGGTTTGCGCCACTTCACAAATGAAGATATCACTCTTTGCTTCTAACATTAATTTAGTGGATGTTAGATGCACCTAAATCCAAGATTTCATCTTATTTGGACAAATAGGTTGATATATATGAGTAACAAAATTTGGCCTAGAAATTTACAATTGCTTTTAGTATGTGTTTGTGTGGCACACTTCTCTGCAGTGTTGAATATAAGTTTCTAGATTTTAGTTGATCATGAATTCCATATGGTATCAAGATTTGAGGTCCACATGTGTTGATATGTGGACACATATATGATTTTTTTTGTATTTAGGTCTTATGTGAAGCCAACCTAATATGTTTGAAGGTATGCAAAGGATAAATATGTATTGCTATCTTATGTGGGATCTATTATAGGTCCATGCCAACCTATCTTAAGGTGTTTTGATATTTTAATTGTGGTGTGTGTTATGGATGATAAGTTTTAGAGCTGAAAAGTTGTATTTTGAGTATTACATCTAATTAGGTGACCTAATTGATGTTATACTTGATGCCGATATATATTTGTATTGTGTGTAATGCAAATTTGAGGAGAGTAGTACAAATTTGAAGATTAAAATTGTGTGAATGAAGAGCGATACAGAGTGTTGAATCAAAATCAGATAAAGTTTGCTATTGTGCTTAAATGGAACTATAATTCATGCATGCATAAGAAGCAATTGTAACAGTTCAAAATAGGCTATGAGCCACCATCTCTCTTCTATATTTTTCTCCATGGACAACGAGTCCACCTAAAATGAGCATTTCTATAATATAATATAATTGGTTATAATATATTATAGCTAACCCCCATCCTGGTTTTCCCCATTTGGGTTTTCCACATAAAAATTCTGGTGTTCATATGCTATGTGATGTTTTCATGCTTTCTTTCCTTATTGTAATTGAATATTCATTAGTGATTGGATGTTTAATGTTTGAATGGTTTAAGAGAATACCAATTCACCCCCTTCTCAGTATTTTGGGTGTTCAACAATTGGTATCAGAGCTTGGTTCCTTGGAAGGAGCTTAACCACTTTGGGAAGGTCTTGGAGATTGAACACATGGCTGATAAAAAGTTTCCTATTCCTCTGGAAGAGATTCCTACTTTTGATTTTATAGAAGAAGATTGCATGCTTGAAAAAGATGGAAAAATCAAAGTTTCTCTTGAAGATATTAAAAATATTGAAAGTGAAAAAAAAGATTTGAAGGAAAATGTCAAAGAAGCAAATGACTATATCAAAAAATTGAGAGAAAATATTTTTTTTTATAGAAATGAATAAGGAAGTCAGTGAACAATTGAAACAAGCAAATGAAAACATCACCAGACTGAAAGTACAAGTTGAAAAAAATAAAATAATTGAATATTGCTTGAATGAAATGGTGAAAAGAAAATGTGATGAGTGCATAAGGGTTGAACAAGAAGTGGTAAACCTAAGATCAGATATAGATAAAGCAAGAAGTCATGAAGACAAATTCAAGGTGAGTTCTATAATGCATGATGAGATGATTGCAGGTAAAAAAACATACAAAGACAAAAGGTGGTTTGAGATTTGAAAAAGGAAAAAGATCAAAAGAAAATCAAACACCTAATTAATGTAGAAAATAAGATCAATGAAATAGAGAAGATTGAAGACAAGAAAAAAAATGGCAAGATTTGAAACCAAATACGTGAAGCTAGAAGACCTTTGGTTAGACAACCAAATGCTCAAAGGTACCCTTTTTCAATGGTTTTTGTTACTTGTAATAAATTTGGACATAGAGTAATGGAATGTAGAAGCATAATGAATCAAAATGTTCCATCCTTTATTGGTCAATGCTTTGAATGCAAAAGATTTGGATATAGAGAAAATGAATGCAAAAGTCAAATGATGAATGCATATAACAATGGTAGAATGATTCAACCTTTCAATGGTTATTGTTATACATGCTATGGATTTGGACACAAAGCTAATCAATGCAAATCTAGAATGAATGTAAGGAATATTTCTCAGAAGAATGTCATATTTCAAAATTGCAATAGACCTGGACATATTGCTAAATTTTGCAGAAGCAAAAATACAAGGAAGGATAATCCGGTAAAGAGGAATGAACCAATTAAAAAGGCTGATCTGATTGAAGTAAAGAAGCAAATGGAAAAGATCTGGAGAAAGAAGGAAGAGATAAACAACAAGGGAGAATCTGTACCATCCTCTTGTGTAGATGTTTCCTCTAGAAACTAAGCCAAGAGCTATGGATTAGGGGGAGCTTTAATGTATATATTTTATCCCCCACCAAAAAAGAGGTGTTGAGGTTGCAACATGAAGATATGTGATGTAGATCAACATGCTTGATCTATTGGTGAAGATTGTGGAAGAAAATATGTCTATGTAGAAGTTTTTCAAGCTTTGGAAGTTGATTGTGCATACAGATTAAGTGTTACCAACATTATGTGTTGGCATTCAATGTAGAATTAGGTCAAATTGAAAGGTTAAAAGAAAATTCACTAAGGACAATACATTTCACAAAATTATTTGAGGATCAGAGCAACGAGAAGAGAATTTGAAGTGCATAAGGCGATCTGAGAGTCAAAGCATCCAAACCCTATTTTGGAAAACAAAGTAAAAAGGTATTTTGTGAATCTTGTGTGCCCTAGTTTTTAGAAATCTTTGTTTGAAATCAGTTTGGATATATATTGCAATGGCTACACAAAAATTTATAGAGGTTATAGAGAAACCACAACCTAAATTCAAACAATACCTTGTAAAAGCCATAAAAGATGACCCTCTAGGCACATTCTCTCACATTCCATATGGGGTTTTACTGACTGAGGATATTGGGGCATACATTCATGGAAAAATGGAAGAACATTCTCCTAGTAAGCTAAGTGATGCATGGAAAAATGAGTTAATTGGTGAAGACTTCACCCTAAAGCTAGAATAGAAAAGCCTAGTTGAGAAGAAACTAGATGTATGGTAATGGTTCCCCAATTTCTTCTATGATGTCAAGTGGTTTAGAATGGCCTTAAGAAGAGTTCATGATCAATTTTTTTGGACTGATATGCCTCACATGATTACAAAGGAAGTGATAAGAGAGGTCACTAGTCTATACTCCATCGGACCCATGCCCATTCTAAAATTTGTTAAAAAAAAGCAGTGATGGAGAAAATTGGTGCTACATTTGATCAGAGAGCCTTTGCAATAAATCCCATTAAAAATCCAACTGTTAGGTATGTTGCTATGGTTATTTTCTACAAAATCTACTTTACCAACAAAGATAACTTTGTTTCTGCCACCACAATCCATGTGGCACATGAAATGATAGAAAATGGTGCAGACCATGACCTGTGTGAGCTACTTAAGAAATAGTTAATGGAAATATAAAGAATACTAAGGAAAATAAATGTGTTTGAGTTTGACACCTTGGTTATGTGCTTACTACTCTTCTACTTTTTGAAGGAGGTACCCATAATTGGAAGAGTAAACTTGGTGAGTGGAAGACCTGTTGCACATCAAATTGTAGATTATATGAAAAGTCTTGGAGATGTCAATGCACAAGATGATGAGCTTACTGCTTCCTTTGCAATATTTCATAAAAGAATGCATGAGAGAGAAAGGATTCCTAGGACAATGGTTGGAAGGTACAAAAATGATATCACATTCCTGGTTTCTATAGATAATTGTATTATGGAGGGAATGGAACCAAGATCTATTTGGGTTCTTGAATTAGCTTATGAGGTAACAAAGGTAGATCTTATTGGCTATGTTGATATCCTATTGAAGAGTCCAAAGGATGAAACAAAACCTAGGTATGGGAATTTTGAATAAAAGTCCTTGGAAGTTCACATGGAACAAAAGAACCACATATTAGGAAAAATGTTGATGCTATGGTGGATGTATGTGCAAAAGAAATGGGAATTTATAAGGAAAAAGTATAGTATGCTAGAAAAACTAGAGTGGACATGATTAATGGTGAAGCTTCAGGTAGCTCAAGGAGATTTGACATAACAACTACCACACCACCATCTATTCAAAAGTCCTCCAAGGCTTTGCCCTTTGTTAGAGAGAAGAGAAAGTCTATTTCTAGTCCTCTGATAAGGGAGAAATCCCCTCTGGTTGCAAGAGCTACAAGGGTAGAGATGAAGAAGACCACCACTATAGGACCACCTGTTGCCCCAACTAAGAGAAGAATTAAAAAAAAGGCTACAAGAGAAAAGGGTATTGGCATCAATGTTGCTGATGAAGAAGAATTGGAAGAAGATGTATCCCCTTTGGTCCACAAAAGAAGGAGTGATGATTCACAAGGTGAAGCTAGCATCAAGAGGAGAAGATTTGATAGAATAGATATTGAGAGCAAAGAGGAGACATAAAAAGAGAAAGAGGCATTCAAAATACACATAACAAAAAAGAAGAAGGAAGCCAAGAAGGCTTCTTCGAAGAAGAAAAAGACTCAAAAGAAAAGAAGACTATGGGTAAAGGCAAATAAAAAAAACAAAAGGAACCAATAAGACCTCACTTCCCAATGAAACTTGAGGCATCATATAATAGTATTGTGCAAAATGAAATGTTAGTAGAGACTAGAACTTTGTATGAGGATGTAGATGAGGTGGATAAGGTCACTATCATTGAGGCTATAATCAAGTATATTGTTGTGTTTGAAGTTGACGTGCAAAATATCAAGAAGGATATTTCTAATGATGTATGGAACATTTTGTTGAAGAGAAGACAAGAGGAAATACAAGAACATGAGAAGATTAAGGAAGAGGCTTTGGATGGAGTAAATTATCCATTATCAGAAGATGACAGATCCACACTAGCTATTGTGTTTAGGAAGGAGATGAGAACCAAGCAAAGGGTTACTACCCTTATGGGTAAAGACAAATATTACCTTGAAATTATTTAGAAAGAGAGCAATGATAAAGCTAAGGAAATTGTACAAACGTTAGGTTTGCTTCTAGTGGTTGAAGGAGTAAATGCTGACACCATTGCTCTAGAACAAAATTTACAAGAAGGGAAGACAAATGATGCTCAACATGAGCATGAAAAAAATGAGGAAAATACATAGGAAAACATTCCTCCATAAGTGGAGGACATGGAAAAATAAAATGATGGAGATGCAATGATCAAAGAAGACATTGCAAAGGAAAATGTCACCACTCCTCTTGTGCAAAATGATGAAGTTACTCCTCTGGAAAACACTAAAAATACTATAGAGGAAGAGAACACTAACAAGGTGGAGCATGAATAAGAAAAAAATTATGAAGAAAAAGAAGAAGAGCATGAAGAAGAAGAAGACAAAAATAAGGATGCATCTAGAGATGCAAAAAAAGACAAACCAATAGACTCTGGTACTATTAAGGACAAGGGAAAGGCTATTGAAGTTACTAAGACTCCTGGTGAATCTTTTGGCTCCTCTAGAGATTATCTAAAAAATCTATTGAGAGTACAACCTAATTTCCAACTAGTCGTGTCTTCCCAATTGCTACAGTTGTCGATGCATCAAGGGAATGTTGACATGGAGAAGATATCTCCCATCCACAAGCTGCAACTAGGAGACATGTTCCATGCATCCATGAGGAAGGATATCATTGAATCATATTAAAGGAGTGGAGAATTAATGGATTAAGAAGTTAAGGTATTTCAAGAGATCATACCTAGATCAAACATTGACACCACACTTGTAAATTTCAAACTACTAATTGATTCTTTCAAAACTTATGCATTTGGTCTAAATGAGGAAGCTGAGAAAGAAGTGGAGAAAATATTAAGTGATAAAAAAATGTTGGAGATAACAGATAAATGTGCAATTGCACATAAAATTTCTCTGAATTGCTAGAGGATGTAGAAACATGTGTTGAAGAGGCTAAGGCACTATACGGGTATAGCATGAAGTGGCCCAGAGCCACACAAAGCATAAGAAAGGAGATGGAATTCATTGACTCCCAAATCAATGCTACCTCCAGTGCATATGATTCATTTGTTGACCTCACCGAAGAGACAAAGAACACAATTGAAGACATGCAAAATAAGTTCTTCCAACTACAAAATCAGAAAGAACATATCATCTTACAGTTTGGAGAGGTAAGGGATTTGGTCAATCCCAAACTTGTACTTATTTCAAGAGCTCTTCTCCATTGTGAAAAAGCTAAGAAGATGAATTTGGTACCTGCTACTTCGGAAGAAGGAGAAAAGATATTTTTTGAGCTTGAAATGCAAAACAGGTTGCTTGCAGAGGCCAAGATAGAATGAGAACTTGGTAGGAAAGCCTGAGAAGATAATTTGAAGAAGTTGCAGGTGTCAACCACCTCCTATTGAATTTTATTCTTTTATGCATTTTCAGTATCTATGTTCAAACTACTTGTACATATGCAGACCGTATAGAAATTTTTTCAGTACATTCTTGAGTTTTTGCTTCGGTATATGACTCAGGGGGAGTCAATACATTCTTTTTAGTTTATATACATATGCTTATATTTCTCAGGGGGAGTTCTTGTAAGAGTCAAAACAATTTTGTATAGGTGCCCTTTGCCCTTGATGTCAAAGGGGGAAAGTATTAGAGTGTATTTTTTTGAATTTTTGGCATATGTTGCCATCAATGAAAAAGGGGGAGATTCTTGGAAGTTTGGAGAGTTTGTTGAATTTTTTCATCGATGATGCTTCTTGGTAACATGAGCATGGTTGGTATGTTATAGTATGATACAATGTTCATTGATGTAAAAATTGTTGTGGATCATTTTGGTTAATCCTAACAGGTTTTTGAGGTGTTGTGGAATTCATTTGGGCAAGTTTATTTGGTCCAAAAAGATCAGTTGCATAGAAATTTGACTAAGTTTCAACTCTGCTAGTTCAGTGTAACAGTGTGTCGGTTTTTGGATCTGCACCACTTTGCAAATGAAGATATCACTTTGTGCTTATAAAATTAATTTGATGGATGTTAGATGCACCTAAAACCAAGAGTTCATCTTGTTTGGACAAATAGGTTGAGAGATATGAGTAAAAAATTTTGGCTTGACAATTTATAGTTGCTTTTAGTATATGTAATATCCTATCTCTCTTGAAAAGTAAATCTCTATGGAAAAGAGATAACTCCAAGATCTCTAATGTTAGGTCTTGACAATGTAGTAAAAAAACTTAGTGATAAATGTGAAAATGTTGGTAATCACAATGGGACCTTACTACGAGCAACACTGGACTTCTAATCTTTATCAAATATAGACACTAAAATGATACTTTGAAACTTGATTGGAACCCTGATAATAAAGAAACAACAAAAGATAAAGGTTTCAGAGATAATATTAAAACTAATTCTAACCCTAAGATTGAAAATGCAAAAGGATAAAATACTTGAAATGGACCGATCTCTCATAAACTATTTTCTGCTTGACCCAGATGAATCTGCAATTCCACAAAAATAGTGCAATCTTCTAAGGTATTGAAAGATTTTCAAATCATAAACATTCATTCAGTCAATCCTAGAACAATCGAGTTGAATAAACCTTCACAATTGAACTAAGCACAAATATAAGTCCAGTCTAACTTTGCAAAGTAGCTAACAATTAGCTAACTGCAAAAAGTATGGACTAGAGATCGCTGCAAACATTCCAAACATGAAATCCTAAGCATTGTCAAATAATTTAACCATAAACATTAAGCAATTTGAAAGATAGAATAACAAGAACCATGCTAGATGGGATTCCAAAAGATAGATACCAAACACAATATCCCTCTTATATTAAATCATCCAAAAATGGCAGCAATTTCAATTTTTCTGTTACAACATTTGCTTGGAAATAAACTCTAACTTGCTCTAATATCACTTAGCTACTCTCCTGATCTACCTATCCTTCTATCTCTATTTCTAATCTCTCTGTCTATCCTTCAAATGAGGCAACATGCCAGCTTTTATAGAGAATCTAAAAGATAGGTCGGCCCAATTTATAATTTATAATAAAAACATGACCTACAAGAGGTCGGCCTAAAAGAAATTCGAACCATATGAAATGTGCCATAGCACCAATTTCATCCAAAACCGCCAACATATCAAAAGTTTGGCCCAATACATGTAAATTAATGGGAAGCACAAATATCAATGTAACTCTATATAATCACTCCCTATCCTTGTCCTTAGCTTTATCCTCTTCAGCATGTACGGCCAACAGGACCCTATCCAGCTCAGCAACAGGTGGCATAGGCAAAACCCTAACCTTTCTCTCAAGAATCTTGATATCTTCCCTTGCTTGCCTAACTATACCATCCCAATCAGTTTTGTTGGTCAAATATCTATCAATGACTGCAATGTAAGTTGCAGCATCATCCAACTGATGTTCAGTAACTAGCCCTTCGCTGACTGGAGAATACACATCTCTCCACCATTCTCTAAGTTGCTCCAAACTGAGATGCTTCGGAGCAAAATTCTTCCTTCCAGTCATGACCTCAAAGAATGAAATGCACCTCTCATGAACACCAGTTAGAGCATCCTCAATTTGCTTCACCTATTTATAGATCTTCTTCAAGGCCTTCTGCCTCATTTGCAGGATTTCATACCATTCCCAAGGTTCGGAAACTCTTGGAAAAGGAAGAATCTTACACTGTAATAATCTGTCCTCAGTGAACCCCATGACTATTGTAGTCAACCTACTCTCAGGAATTCTGCTCTTTATATCCAACTTAACCTTTTCTACATCCGAGATGGCAGAAGCCTCTACACCAGGGTCAGTTTCCTTTCCCTTGCCTCGAATAGCAATATTTTGTCCTGATCCTGCTTGTGAACACATAAGAATAACCACAATTAGATCCATAAGAAGCAACAAGTACAAAAGATCATTATCTCAAAATTCTGGATTTAGCTCCCCTCGTGGATTCTGCACTGGGAAGGATTTTCGGGAAAATTCGGACCAGGTGGATTCCAGTGAACCAATCAAACAAAACCCCAAAACATCATTTAAGTCATCAACTTAATCAAGAAAAATCATTAAGAATACTTAGCATAAGCTCCTTAAGTTAATCAAATATATTACCAAGAAACCCACAATCTATAACCATCAAATTCCACATTTCACCGAAACACCCGGAAGAATCCGCTGGAGACGGATTCTGGCGAAATTAACAACAGTTACAACTAACTCGGGGAAAATGAAGGGACATAGACCGTTCGAGAAAATCTGAATGGAACAGATTTTGGAAAAGTCCAGATATAATAGTATCAAAGCTCAAAATCGGTAAAATGACCCGACCGCGGACCTCGGGAAAATCCGGATGGAATGGATTTTGGCAAAACCAAATGAAATTCGGCAGAAAGTGAAAAAGGAAGAGGAGATAGAAAATTCGAGGAAATCCGGGGGAAGTAGAATTCCATGAAGACCTCAAAATCCTGAACTTGTCTACATCCTCGGTACTTTCATCAAATCAATTTAAATCACTCTGAATCTATGCCGGAACTCTGAAACCAACAAACCTAGGACCCTGAGAAATAAAACATGAACTAAGGACACTCTTCACAGAAATTTGAAGAGGATTGGCCATGCCCTAGGTCAAAAACCCAAATGTCCACCATGAAAGTATAGACAACTTGCTAATATACCTAAATAGAGAGTATGAAACCACAAACCCTCACCCAAATAAAAGGCAACACCAGACAAAGA